>JAIPRM010002979.1:0-27946 GCA_025469315.1 Stegophylla sp. TES_Ste_2020 | reverse complement strand
GTGGTATATCCCACGTCCCCACCTTAAGTAAATTTATGTTTGGGTAGGTCAAAATTTTTTTTTTTAGAGGGGGTTTAGCCCCCCCTCCAATCCCACCAGTAAACGCTCATGTGCTGAGCGTATACCCTAGAAAAAAATTACGAATACACCACTGGGTATAATAAGAAGAACAAGTCATTCAACAAATGGAAGGAGCAGAACTGGAAAACTGGTAAGCACAAGTGAATCAAAAATTAAAGCAATTGTAGAAGTTAAGTAAAGTCTTTCTTAGAAGGTGAATTATTATTTTAAATTTATTAAAAACAGTAATGATGTATTCTTTCCACTGTACCAATTACTTATAAAAAAGATACTAAATTTATTTAGAATAAAAAAATGTGATAATGCTTTAAAAAAAATAAAATCCATTTTAACTTCAGTTCCAATAATAATGCATTTTAATTAAAATTTATAAAGTTGGCATGTGATGTAGGCTAGCTCACATTGTATTGGTGGTGTAATTTCTCATATTTTACAGGATAAATATAAGTACATAAAAGTTCTGTTTTCGGACATTGTACTTTCACTAATAACAATTTATTTTCAATGTTAATTTGGCTTATATATTTCAAAATGACATCATTTAACAGTTCTATTTTAAGTTATTAAAATACTATTTGATTTTTTTTGCTAAATATTTGGTTTCCCCATATTAATCTTAGTTAATTTTAACATATGTTATTTTTATTTTGTTGGTTAATTAGAAAACTTTTTTAGCTCTAAGGCAGTGGTCTCAAACATGCGGCCCGCAATAAAAATGTATTTCATACAAAAATGTACAAAAAAATTATAAAAATATTAATTAATTTATTTTTGCATCATAGTATAATTATTATAACATGGCGTTCATAGTGTTTTATTTTTACATAAATCATTCAAAAATTCCCATCATAATATTACAAAAAAGTAAATCTAATATACAAAGGTAAAATATACCATGTGTTTCTGTGTAGAACGTGGTTGCAGAGTTACAATTTTACTATAATCTGTGACCAGTCGCTATTCAGAACAATTTTGAATTAGTGTATAAGATTAGTTTATTGGTTAAAATGTTATGTATTCAACCGGTGAAATTTAAAATTGATTAAGAAAGATAGGCTTAAAAAAATGGAGCTATGCATACTTTTTTATTAATTCTATTTATCTTCCTATATGTCCTAGATGTCAGTTTCAGGTGCAACTCAAAAATTAAAATAATTACTTATTTATAATTTCTAAAATTATATTTTTAAATTTTATGAAGTTTATTTTCATTATATTTTAGATTCTGAATGAAGTGAAGAAACTAGTGTTTTTACAATGATGTTTATTTTTTTATTTTTTATTTTTATTTTTTTTTTCTTTTCTTTTTTCTTTTTCTTTTTGTCTTTTTTTTCTGTGTACAACTTTTCGTATAAAAATACTTGTCCAAAAGTGTCGATCAATAACTTTTTGAAACCGGATTTGCTTCTAGATTGTACTTTAGACAGGTCATTTTTTTGATTTCTCAATTCTTCAGTTTTTTTTTTGGAAAAAACTACCCAAAATTTGACAAAAACGACTCGGAAACCATCATTTTTGATCCGAATTTTATGAAAATTTAAACTTAGATAGAAAATCCTATAAAAAAGATTTTGGCGCAAAAAAATTTTGAAAATGTGAAAAAAATTTCGAAAATTTTTTGCAATTTTTTTTTTTCTTATATTATTAATTTACTTTGTTCAGAATCGTTTTACTGAAGAAATGATTTATCGTTTCTTTAAAATTTAATACGCCCGTCAAGAGAACACCACCCGTCGTGCGAAGTACACCCATCGTACAAAGTATGTCCGGCTTTTTTCAACTTCAATTTTGAAATAACAATAATTTATTATTATATAATAAATAATAATAAAAACAAAAATTTACTTTGTTTATATTTTTATAAATAATTGTAGTAAATATAATAAAAGTAACTAAGTAATAATGCATTTAGAGAAATGGATATTGTTTTTATATTTGCCTTCATTTTGAATTCAATTTTATGTATACAAGTAAATTAAAGGTCATTTAAGTTTTGGCCCGCGAATTTTTTTTTTTTAAATATTTGGCCTGTAAGTAATTTGAGTTTGAGACCACTGCTCTAGGGAAATGTTTTAAATTTTACTCATACTTTTTCACAGGTTTGTAAGTTACACGATAAAAATAAAAATGAATAATGAATGAATAGAAGTGAAACAATGTAGATAAATATAGGTATACGATATGTTAATAAATCATAATTTAATATCTATCAAACAAAAAAATAAAAAAATTGATATAAGAATAAGTGTTGTATTTTAAAATATTTAGATACAGTTTAATTGAAAAAAATTTGTAAATTTTTTTGTATATTGGTGTTCTATTGTTATATTAGAGAGTATACGTAGGAGCAACAAGTATAATATTTTTAATAGCACTATACCATAATATAATTTCAAATGAAGTAAAGAAAGAGGGAAAAACACACACAATACAAATGTAATAAAGGCTAAATAAAACTTAATATATTGTAAGTAAATATTTCTCATTTCAAACTTAACTCTTTTATGAAATATAAAATAACAATAAAAAAATTTATTTTTCTAATCTACTAACCATAGTGATTTTTTTTTTTGAAACCAACAGAATAAATTGTATTGGAAAGCTTCTAGCTTTTATTCAGTATTACCATAGGCGGCACTTGGTATTAATTTCAGGGTGGGCAAACATTAAATATAAATATAGTAAATCTCTCAAAAATAAATTTCACCCTTTGTTAAATTTTTTCCATTTCACTTTGGGAAATTCTTTTTAAACTTGTCAGATCAAATGAAAAAAATAATTACTTAAATATTAAAAAATATAACTATATACTAATATGTTTTATAATAAAGATTTTTATCAAAAAAAAAAGAAAGAACACTTGAATTATTTTAAGTCTAAATAAAAAAATTTTCTGTAATAAATAATTTAATAACAAAATAGATTACAACTACAATAACCAAATGATGCAATTATAAAAAACTGATAAAATATTTTTTCAGTACAATGTACTTTAAAAACACAGCGATTCTTTCAAGATTTTAAAGAAAACAATTTCAATTTGACTATTAAAAGAGATAAATATAAAAATTCTAAACCAAAAATGTATATCAAATAATAATTATAATATTTACTTTATGTTTGTATATAAATATCATATTTTAATATTTTAGTTATTAAGTTTCAATAATATTTAGATTTTAAAAAATAAATACTTACTGAAATATAAATTATGTTTAATAATTAGAATTACATTTTGATAATAGTAAGATAAAATATTACAAATATTTATTTATTACTGAAATAATGAAATAACGGGTTTTGTAGTTAATTGTTTTAAGGGGGGGGGCAAAAGTATATCTTTGCCTCTCTATTAATTCTTTGGGGGTCCAACTGTTTTCTCGTACACCCCTAAGTTGCAGCCTATGAGTATTACCTCACCTATCAAAATTTTTTATTGTTCCTGTGCACAGGATTTGCTCAAAGGGGGTGTTATAAAAAGTATAAAATACAAAATAATATTAAAATGTTAATTTCAATATACATTAATTGTTTATTTTTTTCTATATTATGCAAAATTAATGTATCATATTAGGTGATACCAATAGGCATGTTTACCCTCTTTTTGGCCGTAACAGTGCAAAAATTTGGATTTATATTTTTGGAATATCCAAATTCTTATAAAAACTATGTTTTTCATATCACTAAGGATGGCCTGGGGCAATGAATTAAATACATTGAAATTAAATTTCATTTTTAAAATATTTAAATTTAAATATTATGGAAATTAATCTCTCGGACACATATTTAGTTACTTATGTAGTACCTATAAATCGAAACGACCCTCAGTTGCAGCCTATGAGTATTACCTCACCTATCAAAATGTTTTGTTGTATGAAAGTATTAAATTATATAATGCCAAATTTTATAAAATTGTTATAATGGTAATATCAAGAATAAGTCATATTATTTAAGAACTGTTGTCTATTATTTACTATCAAAATTACATTAATTGTATCTGTTCAAAATTTCAATGTAAGGATTAGTCAACTTGAGAATTTAATGAGGGACACAGAAGAATATTTTTTTAAAACGTAATAAAGCACAAAATCACATAATTAATTATTTAGGTTAGATTAACCACAGTAATATTAACAACACAAGCACTTACATTTTTTCCACAATTGAAACAAAGACTATGGACCACATTGATATCCATTTTGTCAATATCCAAGTTTTGAAACACATCATTAGGTGCAACACTTTTACTATTAGCCATGGTTTATCGTAACCAAAAATGATTTAATGTGAAAAGCGATCCAACAACTTTTAGTGTAACGGATTCAAAAAGAAACATATAAAAGATACTAGCTGCTAGCAATTCATGAGCACAACAAGCATCTAGTGACAAAGAATCAAAATGGCTGCAAGATGGCCAACCTTGTTATCATTACTGGTAGGGAAAATTAGGTTATCACATCAATTATCAGCAACAAAAAATGATTTATGGTAGTAATAAAAGTATATAATGTTTTAGTTTCTGTATCTGTATTATGTGTTTTGATCACCATCTTTTAAATAAGAATTTAGCTCTATAAATGAAACTTTAGTGAGATAATTTTTCAAAATTATTAACTTTTTTCCAAAATTTAAAAAAAACCTACAACTTAACATAAAGCTTTTAAAACTTATTTTAATTAAACTCTATAAAAATTGAAATATAGACAATACTGAAAAAAATATTTTGGTAAAACAAATACTATTTTCTCATCAATAATTTTTTTCCTTTTAATTTATTGGATAAAAAAAGTAAAGTTTTGTCAATTCTCAAAGTGATAATATTTAAAAAAAACAATACATCATTTCTTCAATAAACGATTCTGAGCAAAGCTTCAGCTAATTATAAAGAATAATTATTAACTAATGTCAGTTTTTTAATAGAAAGAGCTTTAAATTTCAAAATATGTTAATTTATTGTTCCTGTGCACAGGATTTGCTCAAAGGGGGTGTTATAAAAAGTATAAAATACAAAATAATATTAAAATGTTAATTTCAATATACATTAATAGTTTATTTTTTTCTATATTATGCAAAATTAATGTATCATATTAGGTGATACCAATAGGCATGTTCACCCTCTTTTTGGCCGTAACAGTGCAAAAATTTGGATTTATATTTTTGGAATATCCAAATTCTTATAAAAACTATGTTTTTCATATCACTTTAAGGATGACCTGGGGCAATGAATTAAATACATTTAAATTAAATTTCATTTTTAAAATATTTAAATTTAAATATTATGGAAATTATTCTCTCGGATACATATTTAGTTACTTATGTAGTACCTATAAATCAAAAAAATTAATCTTTATTCAGAAATATTTAATCAAAATGTAGATTCATAATTATGAGTTCACCATAACTATAATATGCATATTATAGGTAATAAACTGTATACTTTATATAATATAAATTAAAAATTAAGTAAAAAATCCAATTGAGGGGATTTGAGCTCCCAAAACCCCTCTCACTTGTATATGAGCCTACCTTATACTATTAACTGAATTTTCGCCCAGAATCGTTTTATTAAATAAATTATTTATTGTTTCTTTAAAATATAATCACTTTGACTAGAATTGTCTATATTTAACTTTATTTACTATTAAATTTTGTAATAAAAAATGTTGAGAGTTAATTTAAATAATAATGTTTGAGATGTGTTTAAAAAAAACCTATTTTATAGATATTATTCATTCTATAATTAGGTTCTATATATATTTGTACTAAGTACTCAAATTTTTAATTAATAATACATGAAAAGGATGAATCATCATTGCCAAATTTAACCCAAAGAAGTTTTTAATATTATTTATTAGAAAAATATAGGGGAGAGGGTAAGAAATAAAAAATAATGAACTATTTTTTCACCTCTATAACTAAAGGCCACCCTAATACACCAATAAGTTATACATTTCTATTATAAAGTAGGCAGGTATATGACAAAGATGTCATAAATTAAGGTAATGAAAATTATTAATAGATTTTGTAAATTATAATAGAGATTTTTTTTTTTTTAATGAATTTCAAAAGAATACATCACATCAACTTGAAATGTTGAAGAATAATATTGAACTTAACGTTTTATCAGAGAAAAATTATCATACCATCTGTACTAGATGCAATAATAAAAATTATTAATTCTACGTACTTAATCCCAACATTATAAAATAGTACTATCATAATTTTAGTAAGATGTGATGAAGTTTAGTTCATAAACTTTCATAATTATAGTTCATAGTTAATTTATTTTATAACTATTCATACATAATTTATGAATAATAATAAAAAATTATTGACCATTTCATTTAATACAATTATTTTATACAGTAAATTAACTGAAACATTACAGGCATTAAGCTTATATATTTAAAACAAAAGAAAAAAATTACTTATAAAATGATTTAAATTTGATTAGGTTTTATTTATATTGGCTGATGTCTGATGTCTGCAACTGAAAATTGTATTGCATGTGGAAAAATTTTTAAATTTTTAAAAAACTTAAGAGCTAATATAAAAAAAAAATCATACACTTTTAAAAGTAGATAAAGCCACACCAAAAAAAAACATATAAAATTACTGATTAGTATTACATCCATCTAATGTCCAAAATCTTATTGTCATCAAAAAATTTTAATTGAATTCCTATAAAAAAATTTGCTCATTCAATTGCTACAGCAAATTAAAATGTAGTCCAAGTGTCTTGTATTTTCTTACTGTCTTTTATAAAGCTATGAATATACACTACTAAAAAGACCATAATATTTTACAAAATGTAGACAATTTTAAACTAGAAAGCATTGATGATTTTAATAATTGGAAACGTAAAAGTGAAATCCACTCAGTCATTTTACATCAAAAAAAACAATGGGTCCTCTGAAATAGAAAATTTAATTTATAATTTATAAAAATGTCACAGAAGTGATTTTTGTAATTCAGTTAGTACATGCTAACAGCACTTAAAAACACAAGGCTCTAACAAAATAAATGGATTTTGCTAAACTAGCATTAATGTTGCAGAATCAAAAGTAACATAAAGTTTAATGATAATCATTAGGGCTATAAAAATGAAATAGGACATTTAATTTAAAATAAAACACTCCATTTGATAGGATTTTAGACAAAATTCATAACAATATTGCTAAAAATCATTTAGAAAGAACTCATTTGTTGACTAAGAAAGATTTATATAATATTGAAACTTCATATAATCTTAATAATGAAGCATTATATCATACTAATGATTCTATAAGTGTTGGAGCTTATACATACTATAGTAAATAAATTAAAATCGGACGAAAAATTAAGCCTTGTTTATTATAAATCACAAGGTCTTTTTTATTATTCATAATATCCATACTAAGAAAATTTGAAAATTATGCCATCTGTATTGATGAAATGCATGGTATTGTTATGACTGCTCTCGTACTCAGAATGCAAGAGAGACAATTACCCTAAAAATTTGGATAAAACAAGGTGATCAATTTTGAAATAAAATTCTAAGTTATTAATTTTGGAAAGATCACTTGGTTTAACACTATTATCAAGATAAAATTGACAGTACAACATAAAACATTGCAAATTATTATTAATCACAGAATTACATTACAAGATCTAACTAGTTTCCAATAGCTCAGTACTAATCTAGTCAAATAGCCTGACAAGAATAAATTAGTTGATTATGTTTCATGTGAAATTAACAATAATTGGTTATAAGTAAGGCTGGGATTTTTATCCACTTTACGTTGTTTTCTAAGAGTTGCTGTGTGATGCTTGTCTGGCCATAAATCTGTTATTCATTTTTATAATCTATTATTATCTGTTATATTATGTACCAACTTTTGAATGAAAATAAGAAAATTTATTTTGCACATTTTTGCATTTCTTGTAAACTTTTAGTTTTTAGGTCATTTTCTTAACGTTTAAGGACAAATTTTAAGACCTTGAAGCATTTTTGGAGTTTTTGAATACAAATATAAATTAAAAAATGTATTTTTAAATTTATAAATTTTATATTTATATTTATATTCATAATTTTTCAGATTAAAGAAGTCCAAGTCAATAAGACCTAGCTATTTTTAAAAATTATTTTTATTATTATTATTTTTAATTATTATACTATTGTACTATTGGTAATACTACTTAAAAAAAAAAGAAAGAAAGAAAAAATATTGATAGGTATTAAAATATTCTTTAAAAAAACAAAAATACACTTGTAATATAATTTTTTAGATTCTGAATGAAGTGAACATGCTACTTTCTTTACAATGATGTTTATTATTTTTTTTTCCTATGAACACTTTTGTATGAATCTATTTTTCCAAAAATTTCGATCAGCATTTTTTGAATTTCTCAATTCTACAATTTTTTTGGGGTGTAAAACTACCCAAAATTTTAACATAGATAGACAATAATACAAGAAACATTTTGCCCAAGAAAATTTTGAAAATAAAAAAAAAAAATTTGGATATTTTTGCAACATTTTTTTTCTCATTAAATTTTTTTCCTTTATTTATTCATTAGATAAAAAAAAGGTAAAGTATAGACAAAAAATTCGGACATACTTCACATGAATTATCTTCGCTCTTTGGTTAGGTTAGATATATTATTAACAAGGACATAACCAGGATTTTATTTCAGCTAAAAAAAAAAGAGGGGGGGATATACTTTGCGCCTTGGTTGCGATACCCTTGGTGAGCATATTTAGTTTTAAAGAAATGATAAATCGTTTTTCACTAAAATGATTCTAAGTGGAGCTTCAGTTAGCAACAATAAATACCAGTTTTGTATTGACTATGTTTAAAAATGTGTTTCATTAACATTTTATCTGAATATCATTTATGATAAGGTATTGTTAAAATTTTTAAGATCTCAACAATATTACTTTTGGAATTGGTAATAACATAATCAGTGTTCATTTAAATAAATATTGATGGAAATGAATAATTTTGTCGCATTTTGAATTTTAAATTTTTTATGATTAAAAACTATCAAAACCGATTTTAACAAAAATGTCAATATATGTTAACTTTTATAATAAAATTTACTTTTATAATAAAATTAAATAAAAAGGAAATAAACCTACCATTATTTGGATTAATCGACATTTTTTGAGTCGTAATTCTAAAATGAAAACAGTTGTAAAAAATTATTCACATGACCAGCTTTCATGAACATTAAACTAGGTGTATAAAAATACATAAAGAATTTCGGCAAGCATAAAAATGTAATAAAAACTTAGCTGAGAAAAATTTAAGACGAAAAACACCTAAAAAATATAGTCCGGAAATACAAAAATTTGTTTAATCTTTGCGTTTCTTCTCTGCTTAAAAACATATTTTTTACTATCTTATTTAGGTATGAATAACAAAATTGTATTTATTATTTTTAACTAGGTTAAAAGACAATCATTTTTGTAATTTTATTTATTTATATTGATATTATTTTAATATTTTAATAAATTACTAAGTATTTTTGAACAAATTTGTTTCATTTATTTGATATTTATGATATAATATTTTATTTCCTATAAAAATATTGTACTATAAAGTGTACAATTTATTATTTTTTTTTTAACTGGCAAAATTGCTGGTAGGTATTTGTCTGCTTCATATTTCAAACTTAATGATTACCCTAATATTTCACCCCTATTTATCCTTACGCATCCCTACACTTGTTATCATCCCATTTGATATAATATTATTATTATTCTGACCAAAAAGTATTTTTTTTCTGTTAATAACTGTTCTATGATAATACCTTTTCCATTATAAAACTGTAAACATCATCAAAAAATAGTTGTTGACACTGTTACACTGTTGTGGCCATTGACAAATTAATATGTATTTGTTGAAATATGGAAATGCCATAGAGTGGGAATTAAGTTTACTTCGATAAAGTCATAGTGATTTATGTTTTTATTTTAAATACATAAAAATATAATTACTGCCATCCATACAAAGATGCACTAGCCAATCACAACAAATACATCAGAAGAGCAAATTATTTTTAAGCATAAACAAATTGCAAGGTAAAATGTACTAGTTATTTATCATAGAATGTCGTTTAACTGAACCGCAACTAAAGACTCTGTTCTTTAAGTACCTAATGTTCATTAGCTGACAGCTAGTGTCTAAGAATCACCCTAATGTTAGGTTAACCCTTAATATTTTAAAGCATAATGCATATTTAATCACAAGTTATGGATGTCATTTTCATCATAACTATATCTATAACCAACATTTTTTTACAATATAACTTACCTGTATTTAATTTTGAAAATATCTTAAAATAATAGAAATGTAATTAAAATGTTATGTATTGTGTACTTCAATAAAACTGTATTGAATATTTGTGTTATGAATGGGCGTGTAGGTATGCCAATAATATCATTTTTTATTTTATTTTTTTTTTACAGAGTATAGTTATAAAATTATACATTCATTTTCATCAATACAATGAATATAAAACAAAGTTTAAGATTGATTTTTATATTATGTATTCCATTTGTGACACCTATCCGTTGGATCATGAATCCAAATACACAAAAATGTGTTGGTTAAAGGTGATTACGAAATTATACCAGTTAAGAATCAAGTTATGGATTACATTGTAAAGGATTCTATTGGACATATTTTAGCTAACAAACAGGATACTACAAAAGGAAAGTTTGCATTTAGTACTGAAAATAATGATATGTTTGAAATTTGCTTTATTTCACATATACCTGCATATCAAAAAGCAGTTTGCAGGAGGTTTCATTAAATATTAAGACTGGTATTGAAACATATGAAGGACTTACTGAAGTGGCCAAATTAAAGCCTTTGGAGTTGGATTTGAAAAGGTTCTATTGTCTTAGAATTTGAAAACATGAAAGTTCGTTCTGAAATAATGCGTGTTACAAATGAGGCACTCAGTAAAAAAGTTTATTGGTTAAGTATATTTTTTAAAGTTTTGTTTATTAGGATTAAGTTTTTAGCAAATATTTTACTTAAAAAAGTACTTTAAGGCTAAGAAACTCGTAGATTAATGTACTAATAATTTATAACAAGGGAATTTTATTTTCTCTAATGTATATTGTATAAATATAAGACGATGTAGATTATTAAGTATTTGTTTAATTACATATTTACATTTTTTGTATAATTAAGGAATTAATTTACAATTTATAATATAGCAGAAACAGTAAAATAGCAAACTGATACTTGATGACGATTGTTGGCTTTAATGAAATATATAGGCTGCATAGGCTAGTTAGCAATCTAGTTTATATATATATATATATATATATATATATTTATATATGTGGTTATGTGCTAATTAGCAAAGAAAGAAAATTACTCTGGACAAGTTCATGGCATTCATTGGCTGTATATGAGTTCCTGATTGGGAACCATAACCGTAACTGAACATACTCAAGAATCGAATAAACCAAAGAATAATATAGTTACTTGATGTGACATCAAATCTACATGGAACTGATTACACCTTTGATTAGCATCAAATGGGTTTTAGGGTTTAAAATGTTAACACAAACTCAACACTTTTGCCCAAATATTTTACACACTACACATTATATAATGTACTATACATAAAATATATAGTAAAAAAGTTTGATAAACAGTACCTGTAATAATAATATAAATACATGTAAACAACATACAAATATAATAAATTTTATGTTTATTTTAGTTGTTTAATGTTTTGATAAAAAAAAAATTAAATATACATCATGAAAGATATTACTTAAAATAAATTATTTTCAGAATTTACTTTTACATTAATAAGTAGACGAAGTCGTCCTTCTTTTATATATGGCTTAAGTACTTCACATGGTAAGGAAACTATATCTTTCTTCAAATTATTATTGGACATCTCATAGATTTCGGAATACGGAAGAGTCAACCTCTCATATACCAACTTTTGCGCTACATCATAATTGCTATCTTTGTTTTGGGTGAGAGTTACAACAAATTTAAAATCTTTTGCTTTAATTGCTTGCCCGATATAATTCACCTGACTAAATAAAAAAAATTTTATCATATTAAAAATAGTAAAATTGTGCATTAATCATCAAATATTTAAGTTATTTCAGTAAATTAATGAAAACCACCTTACATGTCTACACGTCTATATGCCATAGATGAATGAGCAATAATTGCAAAATATTCACAATGAGCACACAAAAGCCACTTGTTTGTTTCATTAGAATGATCGGGCAATATAATATCCAGAGACTAAAAAAAAAATAAAAGAGAAATAAAGTAAAATATTTAGTAATAAACAGAAAATATATATGGGTATAACTTTCTATAATAATTATTAATATACTGTAATATACTACACCTGTTCGTCGCCTTGCAGAATAGAATTACGGTGATTTAGAAATATATGATTATATACATCAAGATAATATCCTTTCCAAAAACAATTAGTGAAAAAACATTGAAAATGTCTATAGGAACATGATTGTTCGTGTATTTCTTTTTGACCAATAAACATCTGTTGTTTGCATCCAGTTAATGCATTTGTACAAGGAAACTTTACCAAATAACTAACCTTTAAAATCATAAATTATTTTAGTATTAAGAATTGGCTTGAACAAAAAATGAATAATAAATGTAACAATATAAATTCACTTTTTCCATGTAGAGATTACGTTTTAAGCTGAATGGAATTCTACATGATGGACATCTTGAACACCTCTGTACGCATCTATTACAAATTAAATGTCCATTTAAGCACTGGTAAATGGGAGGAACTATATATTCCAAACACACTGGACACTCAAATAAATGAGTTAACTCATCATTAAGATCATTATATGTTTCAGGGTGCTCTCCAAAAAGCACTGAGTTCATTTCTTCAGTCACTGCTGTGGATCTATAAGATATAAAAGAAAATGACAATGTATTAAGTCTTACAGTAATAATTATTGATATAATTAATATGTTTTAATTTCATTACATTTATAAAAATATTAATTAAAAATAGAAATATAATTATTATCTAAAGTTGTACACATTGAATGTCTATACATATGTACACAGAGTTCTACAAAAATTTCAACTTTCGCTTTAATAGCCACAAAGAAATTTTTAATAGTATCTATTTTGTTTTAAATTTAAAAATAAGACCTACTGGTGGTTATTATCACATAGTATTGTTCTTGGAAATACAGTTGGAGTAAGAATAGAAGTTATTAAATCACTAATTGCTGTTGTATCAATTGTATTAGGTAAATCACGTAATATAACTAAACTAGTACCTAGCTTGGCCATTTGATGAGTTATCTACTATATTGCTTGATTCTATATTAGTATTCCTATTAACTGCACCATTATTAAGTATGTCAGAACCAGAAACTGCACTGATATACATGTCATGATTAATCACAACAGGTGACGCTTGAGTAGTTTGAGTATATCTTTGTATTGGAAAAGAAAAATTGGAACTGAAAAAAATCACAAATAAAATATGGTTAATATTAAAATATAAACATTTTTTTTTTTTTAGATTCTGAACGAAGTGAAGAAGCTAGTGTTTTTACAATGATGTTAATTTTTTTTCTGTGAATACTTTTTAGTATGAATTAAAAGTCTCAATCAGCAACTATTTCATCAAGTTTTAGAGCAGGGGTGTCCTACCTAAATGATTTTGCGGGCCACACACAAAATTATAAATATCCCTCGTTTAGATTATGATGAAAAAAAAAAAAAAATGGAGTAAAATTTTTTAATATTATAAATACTTTTATTAAATTTATGATTATTCGTAAGTAAAAATCTCGTCTGTATTAATTATTCATTGTACTTTTATACCAGGACACTGTTATGTGCTGATTTGGTAACATTATTACAAATAAAATATACATGAAAACTAACTACATTGAAAATATTATGCACTTTAATACACACATTATGTAAAATTATGATGAATCTCGCAAGCCATAAAAACATCCAAGACGGGCCGCGGGTTGGTCACCCCTGTTTTAGAGGACAGTTTTTAAAAGTATTATTGTATTCTTGACTAACGTTAATTAAAAAAATATTTAAGATACTTCTATCTTTAATTGGTTCTATTTTACAATTAATTAGTTCATCATAAAAATAATTTGAAGCATATCAAAATATATATTACAAGAATCCCATATACAATCACAGATAATGTGAATACTTATCTTTAAGTTTTACAATAGATCACTTGACTCTAATATTCAAACTGACATTATGAAATTGATTCTGCTGAACCCAAATTCACGATGTTGTATGTGAGATGGAGATAACATATACAGGTGTAGCTATCTATACTAAAAGTTTGCTGCACAAAATAGTACTATTTGGATCTCTCTGTCCCCCAACATAATTTTTGTTGACTCTGTTTCACTTTAACACAAATTGCATGAAGATGAAACTCACAGTGATGATAAAACGAAAAAAAACTATAATAAACTAAAATATAGTTTGTATTCTATGACCATAGAACAGGATCTGTAATTGTTGCCTTTAGGATAACATGCTTTTTATGACCAACAAAGTGCACAGGGGCTAGTAATTCATACAAATGGACCATCAAATATGATTACTAACATTGATATTGGTAACAAATTTAAAGAACAGATGCAATAGCTAATATTATAAAGTTAATACAAGATATATTGAATGAAGAAAATCTAAAATTATTATGAAATTGGCACAAATTTTTTTTAAATCTAAAATAATTTAAAATTATATATATAAAAAACTCTTATAAAAGAATGAATAAATATTATTTTATTTTACACATAAATCTATGCACCTATAATCAGTATTGACTATTTATATTATTATTTTAATAAATAATGAATTATAGTTATTATTGTTAGATTTTATAATAAATAAAATATTTTAAAATAAATGTCATTTACGTATTATCCCAGTTAATTACATCACCAAGTAGGGGTGTTTCAGGTATGATTGAGTCTGGTATGGCCACTTCCTGCGGATTTAAAGGTCTGACTGTAACAATATATGGAAAACCTCTTGTACTCTGAGTGCTATTAGGTATATATAAAAAATTTATGGTTTGGTGATCAAGATCCGAAACTGAGTTTTGATTTTCAGAAGTTGAAAAATTTGATTCCAAATCACCGCTTGCCGAATCATTATTGTTAATAGTTGAAACACTTGACATACTTTCTTCGCCATAACTAAATAAAAAAAAATCTTAAAATATATTTAATTTATATTGACTAAACATGATTATAAAAATAAGAGTGAAATATCTTATCAACTAACACTGTGACACTGTGGTTTATATTTTCTGTCTCCATTTCGTGTTCTACTTCAGGAAGTTCTTGTTCTGGAGCATATGATCTATCAGAAGACTAAAAAAGAAATATTTGTAGTAAAGTTTATCAATTGGTGGCATGTGAACACATTTTATACAAACAATAAAACCAATAATATACGTTATAGAGTCGTAATATATTATTTTTTATCAATGGTAGCAGATATTATATATAATGGTTGCAAAGCATAATATTTAATGGCAGCTCGATGATTCACTATATCATAAAATGAGGATATTGATATTCAGCCTAATACAAATGGCCAACGGCCATTAGGCCAACTGTACTATTAGGCGAAGGTATTTTAGCCAATAATGACAAAAGGCTGATATTACAAAAACCTGACATTAGAATAAAAATTATCGATTCGATAATGATTTAATAAAGTTATTTGACATGATTTTTTTTACTGTTGCTTGGATGCTATGTTATCTTTTACAAGTGAGTTTACTATTGAGACTGATTATTATAATCTACTTTATGTTGGGTATAATAAGTTCGTTTACTGCATCGTGTTCAGTCAATTTGTTGCACTGTCCATCGTGTTGTACTTCGTTCCGTGTCTTAAAGTTTGTTCGTAATTTATACAGTATTTAATTCAATTCGGATTAATTAACATTGAATTAAACCGAAATATTTGGAAAAAAATTATTAATAAAAAATTTTGTCATGATAAAAAACAAAAACAATAAATATATTGGGAATGCGAGAAAAAGGAAACATTCTAAGCGAATATTTATTAACGATAATAACGAATATTGTAATGCTAGTAATGCAGTAACAATTTTTGTTGATGGCAATCATATTGTTAAAGATAATTCTTATTTGAATCATAACCATGGGCCTGACCCATGTAAATTGTTGGTAAAAAAATGACACACTCATTTATTATTCAATGTGTAAAAGTATATAATATGTGCATGTGTGTTGACGTATAATGTGCAATTAATTTTTTTTTTATATAAATATTTACTTTATTTTATTTTTGCTCTATATTTTTAACTTTTAATAAATAATAATTTGTATTATGTGAAATGTTCCTAGCTTAATTTAAAAATTAATTAGTTGGCCAAATGTTTTTCGGCCTTTCCGTATGTTGGCCTGTTAGATATCAGCTGATTGTCTGTCGGCCACATAGGTGTCAGCCTTTTGTACCACACCCCATAAAATGATAAGTTTACTCAGTGAAATTAACCTATTTTTATTAAGAGTACAGATTTGAATATGAAAGACGATTTAAAATTGATCAATGACCACAATAATGCAGTAACCATTGTGTTTCTGATTGATATATTTCACCACAACAATTATTTATTCTGATATATAGCATGTGGTGATGCATTGAGCATGTTTGCTATTGTGAACTTTGTATAATGCATAAATCTGAATATTTTTGATATATACAATTTAATAGAACTACTTAGAGTAATATTAGAGATATATTAAAAGTTTTAACTAGATGAAATTTAAGTTTTAAATTTTCTTAAATGGCATCTACAATGACATTATTTTCTTCTAGAAACACTAATTCTATTCGGAAAAATGCTAGGATCAGTATATTAAGTATATATTTTGGTGGAGAATGGCATAGCACAGCGATTTTTTAACTGTGCGGTGCGCCTCCATCATCATGAGGCTCAAGCATCAGGTAGAGAAGGCGCAATGTAAATATTATCAGAACATCTAATTACTCGATAAAAGTAATTTTATAAAATACATTCAAAAAGAAATCAAACAGAATAAATTGGTATAAAAATAATTATCAAATTTCGTAACTAACAATAGAAATACAAGTAATCAGAATTTCATTTGATTCTTTACAATAAAAATGAAATTTTCTTCATTGTTACTTTAAGGATTTTTGCTTTAATAATAAAACATGATTACCTGGAGTTGGCGATAAACCTTGATAGCATATATATGTGCAACATTTGTGACTCACTGATTTCGTTTTCTATCATGTTAAAAAGAATTTTTTGCTGTATTAATATAAAAATATCAGTTCAAACTAGATGAGAAAAAAGAAATGTGTAGAACGGTAATTACGTATACACGTAACATACTAATTTTAGATATTAGTAAATAGTAGGTACATGTAAAACAAGTACATTATTTTGTTTGGCATATTATACATAAATTAAAATATTGGTAAGTTACGACTGTCTCTTTGGTCAGACAAACGTAAAAATTTAAGCATAAAAATATTGAAATACTGAGGAACTGTTTGTAAATTATTTTGTTTTGTATTATCCGTGGGATACGTGAGAATAAATTACCATTTTTAGGGAGGAGTGAATAAAAATAGGCGAACCACTGGCATTAGATATAATTTTTACAAATGCTCAATAATTTGTTCAAAATAAGTATAAGCTATCTCAAATTTAAGAAAAAATTATATTATATATCATTTCATTAAATTGATTTTAGTTATTTAGTTAAAACTATTATTACTATTTACTAGATACTTTAAATGTTGACCCATTATCAATTAAAATTTAATACAAATATTTAGAGAAATTTTTTTAACAGAATTTTGGAAATATCAAATTATTTGTAAGTTTATTTAGAATGAAATTTTTAATTCTTGGTAAACGAACTTAAAATGTAATACAACCCTATCCTTTATTTACATAATATACAGGGTAACCCAATACGATTTGACAAATGCAATAACTCTTGTTCTAATAATCATTTTTAACTCTTTCTTTTCAAAAATTTTTACTACAGAATTTCGCTACAACAATTTCTTTTTTATAGGACCTGCATTTTCAAATTTAAAATTGTATACTACTATTTCAGAAAAAATTCAAAATAATCATTTTGCAAACCTGATTTTTAGAAAAATATTGGTAATTAAATCTCTAATGTAATAAACGTTAATCCTTTCATTTCCTATGATTTTTTTAAATTAGCGAATAATTTAATAATTTTGTTAAATATGTCATAACATTACCATTATTAATGGTCAAATTATAATGTCAATCAGTAATTTGGTAACTTTTAAGTTTGCAAATAATTTAATAATTTTGTCAAATATGTCAAAACAATGGTAATATTATGACTTATTTTACAACATTAAAAAAT
The DNA here is from genome assembly GCA_025469315.1 of Stegophylla sp. TES_Ste_2020. NCBI lineage: Eukaryota > Metazoa > Arthropoda > Insecta > Hemiptera > Aphididae > Stegophylla > Stegophylla sp. TES_Ste_2020. The sequence continues at coordinate 9,417 of JAIPRM010002979.1, read as the reverse complement.
CGTAGATATTGAACTGTTTAACTTTTATCAGAGTTTTAAGCACTAAATATTTTTATAAAAATCAAATTCACAAAATAGCTATTTTGAATTTATTCTAAAAATTATAGTATAAAATTTCAAATATGAAAATTTGGGTGCTTAAAAATAAATAAATTATATAGCTGTATTCTCTATAGTCAATAAAAAAATTAATAAGAGTTAAATAGTTAAAAATCATACCTATATTATAAAAACATTTAATAAGATTTAATGAATATTTTAATAATTCATAGATATTATTTAAAACTAAACAATAATTAACTTAAAAAACAACATTTACTTGTTGTTTATAGAATTTTATATGCTGCATACAAGAACAATAAAAATTTATGTTGTTTTTTTTTTTTTTAATCTTAAGTAAATTTTACTAACAGTTATTTTGAAAACATATAAGAATTATGATGGGAAAAACATTTAATAAGTTTTGAATTTTTGGGAGCAATTTTATAGCGCATAATTTACATTTTATTTATTAGATTATTATAATGTAGGTACCTACCTATTATAATTTTCAAATATTCATAAAAAATTCCCGCTCCAATTCGTATTTTAAGTCAGATAGTTGGTCATCATGTTAGGTACTAATATACATACTGATATAGACAGACATAGTATTTGACCACAATACTACTTAATCTCTAACACTGTCTCTCGTTCTGATGAATCCTAAATCCTCTATTACAAACTAGATTAATGATATAAACATATATATTTATAGTCTATGATCCCGATTAATCACGATTAATGTTATCAATTATTTATTGTTAACAAAAAGTGTAAGTTTGGGTCGAATGTAGACTTTTATACATAAATTATATCATTTATTGTAGTTAATACTCTGCATAATACCTAAGATTTTCAATGTAAAGACCTATCCTGACTTGTTGTTTAAATTTTAAGTAGATAGTTGAAAAGTTGTCACATTATAATTACATTTATAATGTGCCTATCTACCTACATGTTATGAATACAAAAATATTAATATACTCATGACAATCATAGATAATCCAGTGACAACTAGTACGTATATTTTATCCCTTTAATCTGGTAGGGAATTAAGTATTATGCTAACAAAAGTAAAAGATAAGTGCTTAATAAATACATGCTAGAAAAATCACACCAAATCTAATATTATATTAGACTTGGTGTGATTTTAAAAATTATGCCAATAATTTACCAAATTAGATCGCCGATTAGCGTTAAGATGTAAATCCAAAGGAAGATCTTCGTTGTTAGACATTTTCATAGGACCGTGACTTAGTCTCAAATGTAGACCACGTTTTACTGATAAAAAATAAATATACAAACGAAACTAATGCGAAATCTTCAAGTTTTGCTCTTCCTCCTTGAACACGGAATTACCACACGAGTATTTTGTACTTGTATTATGCTTTCGTCAAACCGAGTAATCTATATACAGATTTTATTATCACAACAATAATTAAAAATGTTTCGCGGTCGAATCATTTACTCATAAAACACAAATTCACTAATACAGTATGCACTACAAAATATACAGTCCGTTGTACTTACAGAAAGTGCGTAATAGACCTTGTACATAAAGTAGTAAGGCAAATGGCAGTTACGCCATTGTCAGAGTTCGTAACCACGGTTGCGGTTGCGGTGAGAACTGAGAATTTTTCCAGTGTGCATTAAAGATGGCGGAACGCATGATTTCTAGAGTAAAGTTGTGTATTGAAGTACTCTGATTGGCCTATATTTTAAGGCGGCAATTTCAAAATACGTTTTTTTAGCGTTCCTTTTATATCCCACTTCAATATACGGTTTCAAAATACTTTTTTTCGGTTTGAGGTATACATACATAATTCTACACAGATATATGGTTTACAAGCGTACGTTAGTTCATCGGGTGTTTGGTCTACTCACTACGCTTATTGACGCCTCCGCTTTTCTCAGCTCATAAAAATATATCTTGATTTGCTGTGCAACGTGGGGACATTTTGACTTGATAATCAACTTGCTGTGCGAAGTAAGCAGTAAGTAACCGGGCAATTTGGTCCTGCCCACTTCGCACAGCAAATTAATAATCAATCAGAGGGATATTTTTGATGTGTGAGAGAAACGGAGGCGTAGATAAGTGTAGCAAGTCGACCAAATACCCGGTGAACTAACCTACGCTTGTAGTGCACTTAACCGAGTAGAATTGCGTATGTATACCGCACACCGAAAAAAGTATTTTGAAATATTGTCGCCTTAAAATATAAGTCAATCAGAGTACTTCAATACACAACTTTAATGGGTTTAGAAATCAAACCGGCGGAATTAGCGAATAGCGATGTTGGACGGCGGTAAAAACAGACCACGGTCAAGATCTTCTACCAAGGTTCATAAAAACAAAAGATATACGAATGTCGAGTATACCACTTAGTTTTTGATAAATCTCTTGTGTTCATGGATAAAAACATTACCTTCAAGGGCGGATTCAGGGGTAAGGCACAGGGGCATGCGCTCCATCTATCAATTTTTTTTTAAATAGCCATCATCGAAAAAAATATAAAAACAGATTCGCTTACACTATCTCCTTATGTATTGAGAGATAAATAATAAGTTAATCTTTGTGTAACTATGAGTATATATAACATAAACAAAGATTTCAATTTGACCTATAAAGTAAGAGAATCTATAAATATTATTTTCTTATATTAATGATTATAATTACCTACCTATAAATTATTATATTGGTGTGTGATATATAATCAACATATATTAAATACTAATTATAATATTCATTATTAATAATAATTCAAATTATACAATTTTTATGTGCCCTCTCTATCAAACTTGTATTTTTATAGGAAAAAGTGTTCACAGAAAGAGAAAAATAAATAAATATCAATGTAAAATCATAAGCTTCTTTGCTCTGCTCAGAATCTAAAAGATTGTAAAATAATGTCTTTTTAGTGAAACGTGTTGAAGTTAATCTCAAAAAAGAGGTGATATCACAACAAAACCACTTCACCTACAGCCAGGGCCTGATTTAGGTGAGAACCTAGGTGACTAGTTACAGGGTCTTCATTTTTTAGAAGCCTTATTACTATCAATTTAATTTATGATGTTTTATAGATCAATATCATTTTAAAATTCAGAATTTTTTTTAGGAACTTATGGTAAAAATAATTGTATTAGCATTAAGGCATCAAGAAATGGTAAGAAATTAAAATTGAAAAAGTGACTTGAAATAAATTTAAGTGGCCTGGAAATATCTGTTTGCTCGGTAAGAATTGTAAAGCCACTCTGTCGCTGTGTGTGTGTGTGTGTGTGTGTGCGCATGAAAAATTTTAAATATTTTTTAAGTTATATACTCAATTCAAAATGGATTAAATATTTTTGAATTTTATGAAGTATGCGCGTGACTGTTATTAGTAGGTAATTAATAAGTTTTAAGTCTCTTGCTCTATTATTTTTGACGTTATGTTAAAAATCAAAATTCAATTTTACGAGATTAAAATTCCTGTTATGGCATATTTTACTTCATTCTTTTGTCAATTATTTGGTTGTTTTTTCTTGTGCTTCAATAGGGCATTTTTTAGTAAATATTCATTAGGTGTCTAGTTTCTATGACTTCGCATCTTCTACATTTAAATAACCTATAAGTATTTACTCTTTTTGATGATATGATCAAAAGTTGCTCTATAAAATTTACATTTTAGATTCTGAGTGGAGCGAGAAGCTTGTGTTTTTACAATAATATTTATTTATTATTTTATTTTTCTGTTTTCTGTACATACACTATTTCGAATGGAAATAATTGTTCAAATATTTTGACCAGAATCCATCTCTAGATAGTAATTATTCAAAATTTTCTATAGTTTTTCCAAAATTTTGGAAAAATCTATCAAAAATTTGACAAAAAGTCTTTTAAAAAATATTTTTTAATCCAAGCTTTATTGTACTTTAAATATAGATAGACAATGATATGAGAAATGTACCTATGGTGCCAGAAAATTTTCTAATATGTGAAAAAAAACAAATTCTCAAATTTTTCAAATAGTTATTTTTTCATCAACAATTTTTCCCTTCTCTCAGTTAATAGTGTAATGTAAAACTGGCTGAGTTAAAAGTAATTAGTTTTTTTATAATAACAACTTTAAGTTCCGCTCAGAATCGTTTTATTGAATAAATAACTTATTGTTTGCTTAAAATTAAATACACTCTTTTAAGGAGCGAAGAATGCCCATGGTATAAAGTTTGCAATAATTATTATCAAAGTCATATCAATAATTCAATCCATTAAATCAGTCATAATGACATAAAATCAATAGTGAGAAAAGAAAATTAAAAAAAAACGTTAGAAAAAATTGCCAAAAATAAATTTTTCATATTTAAAATATTTTTTGTGCAGAAATAATTATCATATTATTGCCTATTCATATTTAATGAAATTTGAATAAAGTTTGGATTAAAAAAAGATAGTTTCTGATTTTTTTTTGTTAAACTATGGGTAGTTTTTGGAAATTTTGAGAAAACAATTTGAAATTTCGAAAAACGACCACTTTAAAGTACCTTTTAATGGCAAATCCGGTTTCAAATAGTTGTTGATCAAAACTTTTGAACAAGAATTTTAATATGAAAACGTGTACACATAAAATATAAGGAAAATGAAAAAAAGTGTGTACTTTGCTCATCGTGGTATTCTTAACACGTCGGGTGGGATTCTCTTGACAGGTTTATTGAATTTTAAAAAAACGATAAATTATTTCTTCATCAATTGTTCAGAAATTATCGAGCGTTTAAACTTTAAGAATAATCTTTTCAATTCTAGAAATAAATCTGTTTTTTATCATTTAACTGCTTCTTGTACAAATAAAATGTACTGCCCTCCAGCGAATAAACTTATTTCGGTTAATATTTCAATGTGTAACTAATATTGATTTATTTAGTGCATAAATCACTGATTTAACCACATATGTATTGTATATTAAATACAAAATAAGTATACTCAATCATATTTGTAGCTTTAATATTTTTATTTAGAATTTTTTGTAAAATAACAATGTATACATTATATAATATTATCTTGTGTTCTTGTGTAAAACTATCTCATTATAAATAATTGTAAATTGGAATATTTAAGTGATAAAGAATACTATTGTCATCATTTAGTTTTTTTAAAAAAGCTTCTTATTAATCTAATGTAATCTTGTAACTACGAATACTAGCTAATTTTTTTTTACATTTAAAAAATAAAAGATAAAAAAAGAAGTAAATATAAAAATAAAAATATGATAAGCAATATCTTATTAATAACTTCATAAATGTTCTGTCTTCCGTTCAACTTCAAATTTGACATACTGCATTCATCATCAGCGAAATCCTATATACAATCGTTGAATAATATAAGTGTATGAAAAAAAGAAAAAAATGGTTTTAATTATTAATCTTCTGTGTAATAACATGAATGAAAAACAATTAACTATACAAGTTCTTATTTAAATTTAGAACCCAAATACAATTAATTATTCGGTTAGAGCCGTTGGTATAATAAATGTTATAGTATTTAGTTTGGGGTGACCATACGTCTTACTTTATACATAATTGTCTTTTAATTCGTTCGTCTCTTGTCCCTATTGCCCAGAGAAAATTCCTGCATCCTTTATCCTGTTTTTTTTTTTTTTGTATAAATCCATGCCATTATTTATCGAGTTATTTGAAAATCATAAATTTAAATTTTATAAATATTGTAATATTTAGGACTAAAGCATGTAAAAAGTAAAGTATAGTAAAGTAAAGAAGAGTAAAGCAAAGTAAAGTAAAGGCTTCTTGTACATACTTCACACCACGGATATTCTCCGCACTTGAGATCAGATACTCTTGGTGGGTGTGTAAAATTTTAAAGAAACGATAAATCATTTCTTCAATAAAACGATTCTGAACAAAGCTTCAACTAATACACAATAATAATTATTAGTTTTGAAGAATTAAACTTAAATGTTGAACTATAAATTATTTTGTTACATACAACATTTTCGAAAAACGAAAATCCATTTTCATATATTCACATACACCTAATGAATACTCCATAAATAATTTCAGTTTAAAGTAAAATATAAGCATCATAATGAAATAAAATAAAATAAAGTGGCTCTAATTATCATAAATCAGCGTTTATGCACTGTAACATAGTTTTTTACTAATATTTATCGTGGCACATATTGTCAGTCAGGGTTAAAAAAAATGTAAAATATTCGGATTGATGGGTATGATTCGAACCCGGCACCGTCGCATGAATAGAATAATGTAATCCCATTACGCCACACTAAAATCATTGAAAATTGTGTTGAAATAGTTGGTATATAGTAATAACCGAAAGTATTGAATTTTCAAAATAGAATAAAATAATTAGAAAACTATTGATGCACTTGGATTTCAATTCACAATATCGTATTCAGCGTCAAATAATATATAATATGGCGAAAAAACTTTTCCTATCAACCTTTAGGGTATTAATTAGAAATATTATAATAATTTCTCCAGATTTTTTCAATCAAACCCTTGTAATATGTTTAAGTTTTTGTTCAATCAAAGTTTTATTACACCAAAATTTTTTGCAATGAAATTCTCTATCAGGCACCAAGTTTAAAAAAAATCGGGGGGCATATTTTCTTTTATGTACATTAAGTTTAAGTGTGTAATTTTGGTAATATTAATGAATTTTGTCAAAAGTCTAACTTAAAACTGGTATAAAGTAAAAGAATTGAATTATGATTTTCGAGATTTTTTCAGGTCAATTAGACATACATAACAGTAAGATAAGTATTTTTTGATGTTGAGTACAAGGGTGTGAACTGAAATCCGCGAGGATCAATAATTCTCTAATAATTTGATTCAATATTTTCGGTTATTTTTATTAATACCTACTATTTTAACAGTTTTCATTGCTGTGTTTGTAATTTAGTAGGTAAGCCGTATTTCTTAAAAACGACTGTAACGAGTTCAAACCTTTACCAGTAAAAAATATTTTCATCACTTTTTTCAACCGTGACCGACCAGAGGTGACATGATAAATATTAGTTTAAATTATATTATGACTAATTAATATTGATTTGCGATAATTAGAGCCAATTTCATTTATTTTGTCATGACGTTGATATTTTATTGTAATAAATTTGAAATTATTTATGGAATACTCATTAGGTGTAGCCGTGTAGGAGAATATATGAAAAAATCAATTTTCGTTTTTCATTAATGATTTAGGTATGTAACAAAATTATTTTTAGTTCAAATTTTAAGTTCAATACGTACATATCAGTATAATATGCAAGATCGGTATACAATCACACAAAAATGAATTAATTTTGTTATTCTGATCGAATTTCAACCACTTGAAGATACTGGTACTTATTATTAAGGAACTTAATATACAAAATTTTAACACGATTAACAAATTTCACATGGCTTTTTATGTTATTAAATAACAATTGCTTAACATATTGGAAATTACTATTATTGTATATTAAATGTAGCTCTGTCCAGAAGCATTAAATTGAAGAAGAATTATTATTTCTTTAAAATCCACACATTCTCCAAGAAACTAACCTGAGGTACGAAAGACACCTCAAGATGCTAAGTATACACTTTTTTAAATATGTTGGGTAATAGTTGTCAAGGACTGGTATTGTAATAAACAGTATGTTTCTTACTTCATCCAATATGACCATTCTTAAGAACTTAAAAAGTTCAACGATGAATTTTGGTGGCCTGGCTAATTTCATCAATTTGTAATCCACAACTGATTTTAAAACCGTGTGAATTGTCAGCACCAAGCTGCCCATGAGGAATTTGACTAACAATCAATAAAAACAAACATATAAAATATTACAGTCACATTTTAATTTCAATTCAAAATTATTATTTTTTAAATCATTTTAATATTAATACATTTCCATGTTGATACATAACAATTTGTACTTCATTGTACAGTATAGTTGCCCACATTATTTAAATAAGAGTCGACCAGTCGTAAATAAGTACATACCGATTAATGGTACATTGGTCAATGTCAATGGAATTTGAGAGTAAACGATACTGAGATTCATGCCAACCAACAATGTACTGGCAACACAGACTGGGATCGCCTTGAGATCGCCGCCTGGCAGAAACCAAAACGCTACTACGTTCAGCATCGCTATAACTAAGGGGGAAAAAAATTAGATAGTTTTATATTATATACATATATATACACCGTGCGTTCAATTTTAAAGGTAACATGAAATATTTCGTTTGCGTGACCTTGAATTTGATTCGGGGTTTTTATACTGCGTACAGGACTTATAAATACATCTATTTTTGATAAATTCTAATTTTTAATTATTTTTATTGGCGCATGCGCAGTAAAATAAAAATTTCTTAAATAGGAACCACTATTTTGGAGACCGGATATCGATTGCTATATTTTTTCTGAACAACATTGATCTTTACAGTTTGTTGATATCTTTAAAATTGTCATTTTTATGACAGTCTAAAGTTTTAAATTAGGTAATTCGTAAATATCGAATTTTTTAACGCTCTATCTTAATCACACATGTATAGGTATTATAACAATTTTATTTTTATTAAAACTACTAAATTATCTACTAATTTTATCTTAATTTGTATTTGATTGTGTTATAATAAATGTTAGATTATTAACCGGTTTGAATAAGATATGATACCTTACTAAAATTGACTGTTAAACGTCAAACGTTTTTCATAAGCCACGCGTGACACATTATTTTTTGTACAATGGCAAGCAATTATTCCGAAAAAACCGATATGATATTCATTTTTAGAAAATGTCATCAAAATTCGCGTAACGCAGCAGAACTTTATGCTGAACGATATCCCGAGAGATATCATCCACCACACAATTATTTTTTACGACTAGTAATATCTTAGAGAAAAAGGAGAATTTCCAGCTATTACAAACCGCCGCCACAATAGGAGACGCCGAGATCATGAACCTAATGAAAATGAAGAATTACAGGTATTAGCATACATTCAAATAAATCCTCGTTCTTCTGTTAGAAATTTGGCTAGAGAAGTCGGTGTCTCTGTGGGGAAAGCTCATTCAATCAATTTTAAAAAAACATAAATTTCACACATATCGACCTAACATAATATAACATTTATTACCCGGTGATTGCAATAGAAGACTTACATTTATTGCATGGTTAATGGTACAAATTCAAGAAGAACCACTATTTTTTTTAAAATTATGTTTGTTGGACTGATGAATCAAAATTCACTAATAACGGTGTGATCAACAAACAAAATAACCGCTATTGGTCAGATACTAATCCTTATTGGACAAATGATTCAAACTTTCAGCATGTGTGGGGAACGAATGTCTGGTGTGGGCTTTTGTGTGGTAAATTACTA
>JAIPRM010002978.1:0-27947 GCA_025469315.1 Stegophylla sp. TES_Ste_2020 | reverse complement strand
TCGACTAATTTCTATGATTTGTATATAGCTGGTCGTGCAAATTATTAGTCGAATAATAGTCGGTAGTACGTAATGAAAACCGAATAATAGTCGGTAGTATCAAATCGTCGTTTCTGCCCATCACTAGATACGATAGTAAAAAAGTAATAAAACATATTAAATATAAATATTTATTAGTGGATGCGTAACGACAAATTAACAGCTTGTTGAGGAAATTTAATTTTTGAATTGAATTAGTCACTGTATACACTTTTATAATGTGCCTTCACTTCAATCGAGCCTGTAACTTCCATTACCTCGCTCGGATACTTCTGGCACCATCAAGAGAGTTATATCGCTGGCTTTGAGAAATACCGGTGTAAAAGGTATCATAATATATTGTCCTAGAGTATACTCGGGGTCAAGGGCGACACGCGAATCACATAATATTGTGATCGAGAAGAACGGCCGAGAATGATGGACTGTACGAACACGGCAAACGTTCTGAAAACAACCGTAGCTCGGGGAACTGTTCCCCGTCCCTAAACAACGTGGTTCGCGAGAGACATGTCACGATGAGATTGGCCAGCATTCGCGGCCGCAAAGAAGAATCGAGTACGTCATGGGTATTCGATGAATCGCACGCACGTCTCCTCGCGCGAGAAACTACAATGACACACGTTGCGTTATCGCGCGTTATAACATTATTTGTACACATTTTGCACTTGTATAAATGCGCGCGTGTGTGTACGGTGTACACACACACACACACACACACACACACACACATATATATATATATATATATAGAAGATAGGAAATTTGGCTCGAGCGGGCGAAGCTAAATTTAACGGGTGTCGCTGTTGCCGCCCGTCGTTCGGACACACTACAACGAATAACGATACGCGGGCGCGCGCGCGCACACACACACGGGCCGTATGTTTCTACGCGTGTTACGTCGGCGGATTTACACACACACACACACACAAGATCTGTGCGGACCACCGCCGCGGGCTATAAACGCGGTCGCCGTCGCGTATGAAAACATTGTGTTTTATCTTCTTTTCGTCGTCGTCGTCCACGTTTTCTCTCCCGCAGCACTCCTCCTCCGTCTGGCGAGCGCGTCTCTCCGGCCGCGGCCACGCGCGATCGTGTTTTTCGCGAACATCATCATGTCATGTGCCGCCGTCCGTCGCCGTCGCAGTACCGCCGCGCGGTAGCAGCCGTCATCCGCCGATTATTATTATACAGTGCCGTCTCGCAGCCGCCGTACGCGATCTCCTGTCCGTCGATACGCGCGGCCCATCGTTAGGCACACACACACACACGCACACATTTCCAGACGGCAAATCGAACTGTTCGTGTGAATGTGCGCGACCGGTTAGTGTGCGTTTCGTGCGCGCGTGCGTTCGTGTGCGGTTGTGCAGTGACGTGCGCGCCCAATAGGTATTGCATAATACATAATATACGGGATTAGCGTGCGGGCCGGATAACGCCCGGGGCCGCCCGATAATGCGTTGATCGTATTGCCATGTCATATTCGTACTTGTCGTCATCGAGTACGTCATACAACAAAGCAACGAGAAGGTATATACGAAATATGTAATAATATAATAACCATGGGCGATAAAAGGCGGTGCTTTTGGGGTATAGCCCAGTGGTTTTCAAACTGTTTTTGATTCGCGACCCTCGATTTTGTATTTTTTTTTTGACATGCGACCCCTTCATTTGATAATGAGCTGGTTTTTTTCTGTTCATACTACTACCGCTCACATTAAAAAACACCATGCTCGTGTTTATAAGTTAAATGACCATGTATGTTTGTATGTTTTTTGTGTAAATAATTATGATAGATGAGTTAGTACAATTTAAAAAAAAAAATCAAAATCTATGAAAGATAAAAAATGTGCTATGATTCACATATTGATAAAAAATCTGATCAATTGACAATCCGTCGTCAAAGGATATTACGTTACACATAATGTCATTGCACAATATTATACTAATGATAAAATTTAGTTTGTTTTCAAATAAAATAATTTTATTCATTATCTCGGTGACCCCTAAACTATCATTCACGGCCCCCGGTTCGAAAACCACTGGTATAGCCCATCTAAATCCATTCAAAGCCCTTTAAGATATATTATCTTAAAAATCTCCGCGAGTTATTATATTACGATAACGGAATACACGCTCGCGAAAAGGTGTGACGTAGGAGGACAGTATTTCTTAACCCGGGGGCCGTGGCTATATGACTGGAGGGATGGAGGGAGGGAGAGCAGGAAATATTTCTTTTATTTAAAATACTATTTGTGTGAAATAGCGCATGTGATTTTAGTATATTATAATTAAGTAAAATAATTAATGATTTTAATTAAGTGGGCCTTGACAGTTTTACAATACATTAAGGGGGCATATGATAAAAAGTTTGAGAAGCACTGACGTAGGCTACATCATTATATTGTGACGAAGGCGCAAAGGTGAACTGTTTCGTTCCACACGTCATACAATATCTCGTTCGTGTGCTGTTCTCGAACGTACGGAACAGCACGGGTGAAAACAGCGTTCACAGCGCGCGCATTCGACGAACCGTAAACAGTACTTCACTTTTCCGCCCTACCATGGTGGTGTGCAGACTATCAGACGATAGACAGACCAGGGATTCCCAACCTTTTTTTACTTGCCGGCTGACTTGATCATTTCATAAATTATTACGGCACACTTCAAGGTCAATTTTATAAATATAACTATTTATTAATTTTAATAAATAATTTAAAAGAAAAAGAAAAAAAATTACATGGCACACCAGCAGAATTTCGCGGCAAACTTTTGTGCCGTGGCACAGCGGTTGTGAATCCCCGGTCTAGGCAAACCTGTGCATCCGTAGCAAAAAGTATCGTCCGAATGAAACCACTCAATAAATCCTTCGCCGCTTCGGTCGGTAACGAAAATTCATGTCGTCATACGCCTATGTAATGTTGTTACAGCCAGGAGTTGGCCAGAAAATTGTCAAAAAGTTTCACGTTTATACGTATATTGTTATGCTGTTTTAATTTAATTATAATTCTTGAAAATTCATGAGATTCTCCTCAGAGAGGGAAACTTCCGTACGTATAGCTACTATAATTACTGAGTCATTCGAATATTTTCAATACAAACACTTTAAATATAGAAATAATTAAGGTTGCGAGAAGATTTTTCATTGTACACTCAAAAAAATTGCATCGACCAGAGAATTGCGGATAAAGCGTGTATCGAACGAGTATTCCGACTGGAAAAAAAAACTGTTATGTGAAACCTCGTTTTCCGAAATTAATGAAATTAATGAACTCTTTGAAAAAGAAAATACATCGATCACAATTAACTCATTTTAACCTTGAGCGCAGAATATAACAGCTGTTCCATATCGAATTAGAAAAAAAAAAATGGCGAAGGACAGGAAGTGTAATTTTTCACACCAATTATTTTATTTAAAATCATTATTGCATAGAATTTTAGTGTATATTTTATGGACGTTAGATTATTTTTGCTCTGTTCTTCGTTTATTTAATTTCCATAAACATTTGGTCTCCGACAAGATGTCATCCTTTGTTGTATACGGGCGGGCGTTTCGAGACTCAACGAGGGCCGTTCAAACTAAAATTTTACGAATAAAAATTAGTTGTTTTTACATCGAATATAGATTACGTACATATTTTTGGAATTTGCATACCCCCTCAAGACGATTGTGAAAGACATCCCTAAAGTTCTTCGCAAGGCATTGTATCAATATGCAAACCGCGTGCACGCATAATACAGCGGCTTAAATTTACAGACACGCACGCTACATTATAATGTACGAAGACGACTCGAAACGCTGTGACAGGACGGTTCCTTTGTGCCCTCCCCTTTTCAGCCGTCGAATTCGTTACGTCACGACCTTTTGACTCCTCGTTCTCACATTTTGCACCCACACGGATAAGTGAATTCTTATCGACTGTTGGTATCCTGAACTAAATTTGAATCTATCAAAACAAAGTTTGTATAAAACTGGATAACTCTACAACTTGGTTCCCTTGAAATTCGAAATAACAAGAGCTTATGGCGCGTATTATAATAAACGTATGGTTTTTACGCGCTCGTAAATTAAATAAATAAAAAAAAATTCTCCAAAAGTCGACTTGACATTTGTCCATGTGTACGACGTTTCGCTCGTGTGTGCTCAGAGACCAATAATCATTTTTTTCAATACCCTTACATAAGAAACATATATTTATGAAATACAAATATATATTTTAATAATTTTATGCCGTTCGTAAACAGTAATAATTAAATTGCTAACATTTTGATAATAATCACAACCGCAGTGTATATTACGTGAGTGGCGGCAGCGCAGAGACGAGGACGACGACCACGACGTGTTATAATATTATTACGGCCCGTGTGGCCGACGGCGATTTTTGGCCGAATTTCAATATTGATGTCCGCCACCCCGGGTCGTCGCGGATTCTTATCGTCGTCACGCATTCCTCCGGTACGTGCCACAGGCTCAACGGGGATTTATTATGTATTCTACTGTCGCAATAATACTATATCGTGTAAATATCGTTTAATATTTTTATTTTAAAATTTTATTTTTTTAAATCGGCTAGAGAAATGAACAAAAAATTAGCTTCAAAAAATTAATGTTATTTTTTACTCTACTCACATCATAATTAATCTACACAAATATTGAGCTTGAAAAATACTCACTCGAGTATTTTAATTTATTTTATTGAATAATAATTTCAGGTAATAATAATAATAATAATAATAAATAATGGAAATTCTAAAAGTGTTAATAGGAGAAAAACATAATTGAAGTTACATTATAGAGGTAGCCATTTAAAAAATACAAGTTGTATAAATTCGCATGCATGTACTGAAAGAGTTATAATTTTTGATTTTTGATTCTGAGTGGAACAAAAAAATAGTATTTTTACAATCATGTTTTCACTTTTTTATTTTTCGAAGGAAAGCTTTTTTTCTTATGCATATTTTTTAATGAAAATTCTTGACCAAACGTTTTAACCAGCGAACTTTTTAATTAGAATTTTCACTAAGAAGGTTTTTTCATTTTCCAAAATTCTTAACTTTTTTTCAAAATTTTGGTAAAAACTACACACAACTTGATAAAACGTGTTTAAAACTCTTTTTTCAATCCAAACTTTATGAAAATTTAAATATATATAGATAGTTTATTATAACATACAAATATTTTGATGAAAAAAAAGTTTTAAAATGTGAAATTTTTCTAACAATTTTTTTATCATCAATTTTTCTTTCTTTTTATCAGTCAATATCGATTCCGATATATTTTATATTCATAAAACTGGCTGAGTAAAAATTAATTTTTTTCGTAATAATAATAAACATCATAATTGTTGTATAAAAATTGTTTTGAATAAACTGAAACTGCTGAGATTCAAAATGATGTTTCGTTTTTTTTAAGTTTAATACATCCACCAAATTTTACTCTAGGAGCGAAGAATACCCATAGTGCGATGTTATCCGATTTTTTTTTAATGTGTATAAATTTACCCTCTGATTTGTTTCTCTCCCCTCCCAAAAAGAGCGAAGTTATATACAAAATCATCTGGCTGAAATATTCAATGAACTCTGTATCCGTGAACACAGAGTCAGTGGCACACATTAAAATTTTCACATTGGTATCGAAAATGTAAATTTTTAGGAATCCACCCACTTCAACTATGAAATATAAGTATGAGCATGATAACAATTTTGTTTTAATTGCATAATTTTTTTTAATATACTATAATTAATAAATAATAGATATAAAAATAAGATTCAGGTCCAACTGAAACCACCCAATCACTCACCCACCTCTGAACCCACCCCTGGTGTGCGCCTATTGAACGGAGTATATACATATTAAGTTCATCCAATATCAAAAGGAAAACTTATTTTTAAAACGTATTTTCATATTTAGATAGAAGGTATCCTCTGATGTGCAATTATACTGAAAAACATTAATATAATTTTTTTTGGCGGAAAGTAAGCGGGGCCCAATTTATAGTTTTGCCCCTTAATGCTCGAGTAGTAAAAGTACAAGGTGAGGCTAATGGATCCTCTCCCTCCAATTATGCTGCTGCCTATTAAAATACATTTTTCTGAAACCAATAGAAACTTGCAAGCTCTCATTACCTGTAATACATTTGTAATAAAATTTTATGGAACTGATAATGGTAATTTTTACTAATAAACATTTAAATTTTGAATATTTGATACCTAATCATATATTAAATTAATACATTCAAAATATATTATTATATGGCATTTCTTTGGAAATTAAATATGATTTTTCCAGTATCATTTAAATATCAAATTATCAATGGTGACGATGTTAATATTATTAATCAAAGATTTGATGCAAAATAAATGGAAGATATAAATGTTTGTACAATGGGAATCATCGTCAAAAATGAGAAATAAATTACGTATTTGTAAATATTTTTTCTTGAACTACTGAAAAGTAACCTATTTATTTTTAAGATATTTTAACCAAAATGATTTTAATATTTTTTTTGAAAAATTCGTTAAAGCATAAGAATGTAGGGTTAATAATGAATGATATAAAGGGGTGTATATTATAAAATCACATATTGCATATTAAATGAAAATCAACCGAAGTTTATTTGCTATTACACTTACAGGATAAACTCATAATATGGTTATATTTATGATATTATCACAAACGTAGCTCAGCCAATGAGAGCTTGTCATTTGCTACTAAAAAATCAACGAGAGTTGTCACGGGAAATCGGGAACGTGAGCGCAGAGGTAGCTGGATGGTACACGGAGAGGAGAGCCACCGTATGGATGCTGCCGTTGCCATCGGCGTCGTTATTGTGCACGTCGGCGGCAGTGGCGGTGACCAAGTTAAAAATAAACAAAACGGTTTTTTTAAAAATACCCCATCGACAATGATTAATGATAACCTGCGTGCATATAATCGTTTTTTTTTCTTTCTACTTCTCGCGCAAACGTTTAACAACTTTTGGCGGCTCCATGACCTTTGAGCGTGAAAACGTCGTCGTCGGTGGCGGTTATTACGCACTCGCTGGGATATGGCTAAATAATACTTACAAATGGTGCGCGCGCCACGTTTAATATTTTATAAATCAGTTTATAAAAAGTTTGTGATGTTTTTCGCCCTTTTTACTTAAACTTTTTACTTAATAGAACGCAATTTTATAGTTATTGTTTACAACATAAAACCCAAATAAGCGCGATTCGAACGACTCTGATGTTACATAAAGATAACGTATTCACCAATGTCTCGAACTAAAGGTGCCACGTAACGATAAATAAAGTATAGACAAGAAAGCGAGACATACTTCACACCGCGGGTATTCTTCGCTTCTTGGGTCAGAAACTCTTGGTGGGTATATTGAAAATGACGACTATTATTGTTCTTTATATTACTAACTTCCTTCGTTCAGAATCGTATCTTTTTAGAAATTATTTATCATTTCTTTGAAATTCTATACACCCACCAAGAGTATCTGACCCGAGGAGCGAAGAATACCTGTGGTGCAGAGTATGCCTAACTTTCTTTTCTGTATTTTACTTATTTTTGTTTTTTATACGTTCACTTTAATGTATTATACAGAACTATTAAAATTAAATCTACACACATATTTTCATTTTATTTTTCCAAATAATTATGAGAATACCCTGCCTTAGAATGCAGGGTATTAAATAAATAAATAAACATATTTTTTTAGTGACTTCTTTGGTCAAAATAGAAACAACCAAATATATTCAACTTTTAATCGTATTTCAAAACATTTTCATAAAAAAAAAATTTATGTTAATAATGCACGAATTGGCGGAAATTTATTAGATGCAACGAATCGTTTCGTTCCAAGAGTTTATAAATTGGTGAGCTTAGCGTCGTCAAAGGTTTTTTCGTAATCAATATAAATTTTTGTCGTCGATGAACCTGGAAAACCCCGAAAAAAATCACGAAAATTAAGTAGTTTGTATTAGTATTTTGTATTAGAAAAAAGAATTACGATTTTTTATTAAAATGTCATCATCACTTAATTTTCTATTACAAAATACGACTTAGTTTTTGTGTTTTTTTTTCTAGATTTTTGAAGTTCATTGGCGACAAAAATATTTACTGATTTATTAAAAACCTTTATTTGTTATTTTAAACAGAAAAATCGACCGGATAAAATTTCGACAATTCATGCATTTTTCATGCCAAATTTTTCTATTTATTTTTATAAGTATGTTATAAAGTATAATGGAAAGTTGCAGGTATTTGGTTGTTTCTATTTGGATGAAAAAATTACCAAAAAACACCTGTTTTTTTGGCACTCCCTGCCTTAATGTTATCCCTTTAATACAAAAATAGAATTAATATTTTCATTTACGTTTATGCACATAATGCCACGTGATGCCGTCAAATGCGAATCAATAGTCAAAATAAATTTGAAACGGAGATGTCAGACAGAATATATTTATTTGATTTATTCCCCTAAAAAGGCTTCAAACTTATGTAATTTTCAAGAATTATGGGGATCTAGCCCCCTCGAACCCCCCTCTCCTAATTGCTCCAATGCATCCGTTATACATGAGATCTAATGTGTTCGAACGGTACGATCAATCTCCGGAAGACGCGGCGGACGATGTTGATCAGGGGTGGGCAAGTAATTTCTGTTAGAGTCCGGAAGAATAAAATAATGAATAAATGAGGTCCAGAAAAAAATGTTCATTATATTTTTATAGTAATAAAATAATGACTAACACATTGCCCTGTAATTACAATTAAAAATATACAATAATTAATATATATTATACGATTACTGAGCTATTGATGTCAGAAATTACAGCTAGTTTCCTTACCCAGCTTTTTAAAATTGATAGGTCGTAAAAAATAATTGATACGTAATGCGCGTTTAAGTTGAGAATCTATTAATTTTGTTCGATAAATAGGTGGAAATAAGAAGAGTGAAGCCAAATTTTGGAGGCTAATCCCCTCAAAATCACTCAAATTCTTTCAATTTTTGTATAAAATAGCACACGGTTAATACCAATAAGGGAGAGTAAATCAAAAAATAAATATTTTAGGTAACCTAACCTGACCCCTTGCTCCAAAAATTTTTTTTTTATTCTAATTTCAAAAATGTTTGTAAAATCAAACATTCTAAAAAAAGTTGATTGCCAGTATCTTATAGTTTGAGAAAAATATACATTTTCTTTTTTTAATTATAGTAAATATCATAATATTCGTTTAAGATAATGTGTTTTCGGTCCAGATTTTCGCGTTCTGCGGTCCGCCAGTTGCCGACCGCTGATATATAGATTATAGAGGAGAACAGGAAATGCGAGAGGAGTCAGTCCGCGCGTCCGTTTGTTTATTAATCGTTTTCACTACGTGCGATAAGTTTATCGAAACATTTGTCGAACGCGTGCACTGCTGCTGTACATAACACACCGTACGCCTTAACCTACTGCGCCGACTGTGTGTAGCCCGTGTTGCGCGTAACGTGACGAATGTTTTTTGAGGTCGTTTCATATCGACACGGTTGGCGACGATTTATATCCACGCGCCTCTCCGCCGCCATCCATTTCCATCGCCGCCGGCCGTCGCGCCGCCCGTCCCGAATAATATCTCTGGGCTCGTTTCGCCGCGAAAGCGCACACGTCGTCGTCGGAAACGGTCGCGGTCACCACTCGAATTAAAACCGCACGCGGACACCCGCGTGTACTGGCGTCTCGTCGGTCGCATGTGTGTATTTTTGGCGCACGATCTTTATCGTTTCACTCTGTGTACACGTTATTATTACACGTATACGACTACCCGTGTGAGAGAAGACCATCTTTATCAGTTATTTTATTGTAATATTGTTCGAACGGCGTCGTCGTACGGGTAATAAAAACCGGGTGGGAAACCGTTTGAGTAAACCGTTTGATGTTTTTTTTAATAAGACGTTTGGGTGATTTTCATAGCATTTTTGGGTATGCGCTCCATATCCCGTTTGGGTTACAATTATTTAGAGACCAATAGTAACAAGTGTCTACGGTTTATTGACGTAAGTACCGGTGTTTGACTCATTCGGGTAAAATCAATATCTTTTTACCTGAAATCTCATTGTACGTTTGGCTAGTGATCTTGAAACATGACAGCCTATTTGGTAATTTTTTTTTTTCTTCATTTCGTATTATGTTCTTATAATGCAACGTTCTCATTTTGCACAGCAAGCAAGTAAGCAGAGTTTTGAGAAGTGAGAGAAGCGAACGAAACCGTAGAGTGGGCGACACTCAATTTCATAATAGCGCTGTTGAGCTATTGAGCTCGACCCAAAAAGGCTACGAAAATTACCCTAACGTCTTATTAAAAAGGTCGAATTTACAAACTTTTCCCTCTCATCGTGTATATAATATTCGAGTAACAATACAATCCGTGTCTATTGCTATTAAATTTATCCAAACCGGTTATCAAACTAGTTAAAACGCCACTGTCCAAACGTGCCAACAAATTTCAAGTAAAAGGGTATCGATTTCACCGAAATCGGGTGTACCTATAATATTAATATAACAACAATAACTAGAGACCAGAATAGTTATAATTATTATAATATACACTAAAAACATATTGGTAAACATGATGCAGATACACTAAGTAAAAATATCAATATTGGCATTACTTGAGTTATTATTTTACGGTAGCAACGTGTTTTTTCGGTAAATTACGTGAGTCAAATACAGAAGTAGTGTAATTTGATAGGTTAAATACGTTTAAAAAAAAAAAAAAAAAATAGTAGTTGCACATGTAGCCTCCCAGGATTTTTAATAGGTTCAGTTCTGCATGTGCACATTACTAATGAAGCGTAAATAATTGAACATAATACATTTTGAATTTAATAATAATATTGTTAAGAGAGCTAGTTATTATTTATCACCAGACTTACAAATTTAGATTCTGAGCAGAGTGAAGAAGCTATGTTTATTATTTTCTCTGTTCAACAAACATTTTTGCGTACGGAAATCCAAAAGCTTCGATCAGCACTTTTTGAATCGAAATTCGACTCTAGATAACATTTCATTAGTAATGTACTATCATTGATCACAATTCACATTAGTTCAATGGGTTTACATTTATCACTTTGATTTGTGGCCATTGTTGGGCCCATTGAGCGTTAATATTTTATTAATATATAATATTCATAATAAATTAATATATAATAGTTATTTAGCGTTTTTTATAACCATACTGTGACTATAATGGTCTCATAGTAATAATTATTGTTACGTGGTTATTGTATAATAACTGAAATGTTCAGAATCGTTTTAACGAAAAAATTATTCTACATTTCTTTAAAATTTAATATATCCATCAAGAATATCCCATCCGAAGAACGATGTATATTCATGGTGTGAAGCTCTACCCCGACCACGCAAAATATTTAGACATCACCCACACCCCTTTGAATCTTTTTAAAGGATTCCGTAAGGAGTTCAACAATACTAATTATTATTATAATTTTTTTTTTTTTTTTTGCAGGTAATTACTATTTCGATGTATAAATAATATCAACGTTTTCATTGGATCACGAAATAGTGTTGAAAATTAATGAGCTGCAGAGATGTCTACACGCAATTCATATTAAGTATTTTATACGTCATAATCATTGTAATTTATTTTTAAATTATTATATATGTTTTATGGATCATAATTCTGATTCTAAGCTAGTTAAAACATTATCTTCCTTTATGGTATGATAATCATGCGAATTCAACTGAAGATTGTTTTGTACAAAAAAAAAAACCTCAAGTCGTAATTATAATTCATTTAACGGGTTGAGTTCGCAGAACGGTATGAGAAGTCATTAAATGCATAGTAAATGTGTCGGGGTGTTAATTGATAAAAAAAAAAATAACGCCGACTGTCATATTATATGAAAATACACTTGTATATTATTATAATTCATATAATAATGATGCAGTAAAGGTATATTATTCATATTCATATGACAACCATAATAAAACCTCATTTGCATGTTATGCAGGTATTAAAATTTCATATTAATTAGAATTACACGCATATTTAAATAAATATTCTAAGAACTCTTAGACAAAGTTTAACGTCTTCATAGATTATGAGCGAAGCGGAGAATGCATTGATTTTACAAATCTGTGTGTGTATTTTTTTTTTTATCTTTTTTATGCATTTATGACACTTTTTTTTAAATAGAAATACTGGCCCAAAAGTTTCATCCACTAACGTTTTATTTTGGAAATTGCATTTATTTGGTACTTTTGGGTGATCATTTTTCAAAATTATCATTTCTTTTTTCAAATGTTATCCAAAACCACTAAGTTCAACTCGCTTCACTCGGAATCTAAAATAATTAAGTCATTACTCTTTTCTTTTACATACATTCAAATTTATTCGTTGAATACGATAACGTCATACATTTTATTCGATTACACGGTACAATCGATCGAAAAATTCGAATTTACGTACGATATTTTACAAACAACAAGGTAAACAAGTAGGTTTTTTTCATAGAATAACCGTATGCATTCACTATTCAGTGTATTTTTTTACTGTTTTAGAATTTCGCTATACTCGTAAAATAATTAACGTACGTACTTTACGTATCTATTTTAATTATTACTCTGGTGGATGGTAAAATTAATTCTCTGGCCTAGAATCGTTAAAACGGCCGGTGGTGGTGTCGGGTACTTTCTACAAACCGTTTGTGTAGTACCTACACCGTAATTGTATAAGACATTCAGGATTCTCGGCCTAGACATTAATTTGATAATATCTTTTTAACGGTGTCGTTTGCCGTTTACAATAAATAGAGGACATAATATGTATTTACGAAAATTAAACGAATAAAACGAGAGTGTTATCAACGGCGGTGCCTTAAATCCGTTAAAAAAGTAAATAATGAAATAATAATAATTATAACAACAATGACGTCGCAACGAGATTGTTTGTAGGTACAAATAATGGTGAACGGTGATAGTGGATTTTGCTCGTTAGTTTCGATGAACCTCACTAATCCACGTATAATCACATCTTATTTAGTAGCTCTACAATCGTTAATGCTTCTCGTCGATTGATTTTTTTTGATTTATAATTCATCTAGAAAACTGGGGTTAGCAATTATTGGTGTACCGTTGAGACAAAAAAACTAGACCTCCGAAAACGTTTAGTATAAAACATAATATTTAGTACATAAATATTAAAAAAAAAAAAAAAATTGCTTTTTCATTTTAAAAAACTAGCCATGAGTTGTTATTTTTCTCATTACGAACATTAGGGTAAGAAACTATTCTAGATAGTATTTGAGAACATTAGTTTAAAGAACGTTTAGTCACTAAGACCGTTATTAATGTTTCCCTTTAAACGAGGTTATTTTGTAAACTTAAATTGCGTTTTAAATACAAAATTTACATTGATTCTATAATTTCTATAATAAAGAAGATTTCCATATACTGAATGAAATAAAGATAATTAATTTCAATAATATCTTAAACGTTTAAACAGATTATAAAAAAATTGTTGAAAAAAGTATGATTTTTTTAAAATCAAATGAATCATTTTGGAATACCTTACAATGTTAGAAAAACGTGAAGCATTTTCTAAAAATCCACAGTGTCTCCGAAGCAGGAGCTTGCCGACCCTTCTGCCCACTGGACCTACAGGCTATAATAAGGCTAACCCGACCGCGGAAAGCTTGTGTATATTTCCGATTGTCGGCGAGTCGGTGTGATGAATTGACCGTCGAATTATTATTCATGAGTCTGTACCGCATCAAATCGAACGTTTATTAAAATTTCTTCGCCGAATGACGTGAAATATTTCGACGTACAATATAAATTATATTGCGCGCGAAATATTTGTCGATATAATTATTATACTATACGAGGCGTTTCCCTCGTCTCGTCGTAATATGATAATTCCGCTCGAAACGCATTCAAAGTACATTTCCAAAATTAAATCGCACCTACATCGTCGCCGGCCGTCGTCGTCGTATTCAAATATCTACGTGAATACATATTATACGCCCCGCCGTAAAACAGTGAACGCCGCCGCGCACTTTCCTCGGCGGAATAATTAATTTTTATCGCGTTAAATATTTCTCGAGAGATTCGCGTGGAATTCTCACATTGCAAAAAAAGGATTATAATATTATTACTATACGGCACACACGGCTGCGGCGTTATACGCGTACAATACGGTATTCGTATTGATATTTGCGCTTTTGGAATATTTATCATTCATTAAAATTATTATTTATAACAGTAGGTGTGCAAATGCCAGGTACGGTTGCGACATAAATTTCAACGACTGCGATATTCAACCGTCCGGTAAATAAACGACGTGTGACATTGTGATATTATTAAAACGTTCGTTTTAATTGCTATACGACCGAACACATCATCGGCTGTACTACTACTATTACTATAATTATCGGTGGTCACGCGAGATTTTACACGGCAAAATGTTAACGCGTATATAAAAATTAAACAATACCTACAATATATACATACATAACGCGAATGACATTCCATATTTCATTATTCGCGTTAATGTAAAATTATTACGATACACTGTCGACAAAACCGTAGCCATTGGGTTGGCCAATGCGACTTAACTCCCTCTGGGAATTAAAAAAAAAAAAAAGGTCTAAGGCAGAGGCGTCTCAAATGATCTTGCGGGCCACTTTGGAAATGCATTATAATCCCGCGGGTTGCACACAAAATTATATAATATATGGCTAGTTTAGATTTTGACCCATCCCCCCAGAAAAAAAAAAAAAAAATGGTGCGAAAATTTTAAACATTATTAATTATTTTTATGATTATTTGTAGATAAAAAACTCTTCATCAGTATTAATTAGTCAATTGTACTTTTATATCAGGACATTCCTATTTGCAGATTAGGTAACATTATTATAAATAAAATATGCACAAAAATTGAAATATTATGCATTAAAATTAACACATTATGTAAAATTATGATGAATCTCACGGGCCATAAAATTATCCAAGGTGGGCCGCGGGTTGGATACCCCTGGTCTAAGGGAACAAAACGTTGTTGACGTTTTTGAAATTTGGAAAAAATATACGTGTCTTATTTTAATCATTTCTGCACATTATATAGTGACATTTCTATACTTCCCTATGGCATCGGCATTACTAAGGGATATTGAGCAGTACCTTTGCTACTCTGGAAATATTTCTGCGATAACGAGACTATCGTTCTGCTACCTTTAAAAATGCTATAATTTATGAAATATTATCACTTTAATG
The DNA here is from genome assembly GCA_025469315.1 of Stegophylla sp. TES_Ste_2020. Taxonomy (NCBI): domain Eukaryota; kingdom Metazoa; phylum Arthropoda; class Insecta; order Hemiptera; family Aphididae; genus Stegophylla; species Stegophylla sp. TES_Ste_2020. Next base: position 12,644 of record JAIPRM010002978.1, on the reverse strand, counting down.
CACGAGTGTACAATAAATTGGTTACAAAATAACGATATAAAATTTAAATAGAACGTTCTTCGCACCTTGGGGTGTTCTTCGCTGTTCGGGTGGAATACTCTTGATGGGTGTATTGAATTTTAAAGAAACGATAAATCATTTCTTTAATAAAATGATTCTGAGCGGAGCTTCAAGAAATATGCAATAATATAATTAGATTATAATATTGAGGGTTATATTTAATAACGTTGAGTACTATATTGTGTGTATGTGTGTGTGTGTGTGTATTCATCACATAATAAAATGCTTTATAAAACTAATAAAACAATAGAAATCTATCTTTAGAAATTCATAAGCTATCAACCTTTCTGGAATTATGATTTATGGGAATATTTGGATTTTGAGCTATTTATAGATTTTACAATTATTTTTCAATTATACAGTTCAAAGCTACAAATGCTAGATTTTTTTTTTTTTTTTGTATGAGTAAGGGGATATTTATTGCCGGGCTTAGTGCTTAAATGACATGCTAATGTATTTAATTTACATATTATACAGAAACAAATTTTGCTACTCATAAATAATCAGTCTAATGACACCAATGCTCTATGGCCTATAATTTATATTAAATTTTTAACAATTATCTAATAGTATAATTTTAGATTTATAGAACTAGATTTGTGCGTGCATAATATACGTATTTTACCTCTGACAAAAAGTCTCGTACAGTTGACTGCAATATTGGACGTTGGTTGGCATAATTCAGAATGAAATGTAACGCGTAAAGCTAGTTGAGAAGGAGATTTAGTTTCACTTCCCGCGACGGAAGGATTTCCTGAAAACGAGACTCCAGAGTTTTGGAGTAGTCGTGGCTTGTTGAATGTCTAAAATATACACAATTCGCTTGTTTCCTTTTCCCCTCACGGTCGTATTATGATAATACGGAGACCATAATAATTTACGTGAGAAAACTGATGTTGGTTCAACAGGCCCTTCTGTGACTCTCATAATATTAATTATTGTTTCTGTTCAAAAAGTACAGTCACAACGCTATGAATGTATATTACGAATAATTAAGTAAAAACAAAAATTTCGAATTGTACCATCTACTATTTACCATAAGCTTATGAATAATTAGACGATATTAATAAAGGGACGGTATAGGCGCAACCATCCCTAGATTAACTTAATGAATACTTCGAAAATTTAAATTTTGGGTTAGTGTATTTTAATATTTCTTGAAACGAGGAGTTTCGAGATAATTTGGCAAATTTAGTATTTATTATTACCGAATAAATTAAATAACACTGTACGTTTTATAAAAACAAATAATAATTTTTAGTTCCTGGAAAAACAAGGATGGACGTGTAATTACAATCATTTTTATAAAAGAAAAAATGTGTTTTAATTTTATAGAAACACTTTTTCTTTACAGTAAATATTTCGGATTAAAACGTGTAGCACGTGTTTTTATCAGGTAGAAAAATTTCGTTCGAACGATATTGCAAACTGCTGTACATGAATTAAATTCCTTTTCCACATGAACTGAGAAATAGTAATCATCTACACGAATTGTGTCTCAACCATATTTAAAAATTCGGACATACTTCATATTGTGGGTATTCTTCATTCCATGGGTAGTATGCTTTTGGTGGGTGTATTGAATTTAAGACGATTCTGAGTGGAGCTTCAGTTTATTCTAGGCAATTTTACTTAAATATTATACAAACTATTATTAAAACAAAAAAAAAAAAAAAAAAAATGAGAACAGAAAAATACAATTTATGGGAAAAAGTGTTAAAAAAAATTCCCAAACTACTTTTTTTCTCATTTTCAAAATAATCTTTCGCATATTATTTTGTATCTATATTTAAATTTTCATAAAATTTAAATTACAATAAGATAGTTTCCGAGTCATTTTTGTCAAATTTTGGATAGTTTTACCCAAGTTTTGAGAAAATTATTGAAAATAATTAATTTCGAAAAAGTACCATCTAGAGGTGAATTGTGATTCAAAAAGTTGCCATTCGAAACTTCTGGACAAGTATTACTATACAAAAATGTATAAAAAATAAATAAATAAATAAATAAATAAAATAAAATGAATCCGGATATATTTCACACCCCGAGTATTCTTCGCTTCTCGGGTGAGATGCTCTTGGTAGGTGTATTACATTTTAAAGAAATAATAAATTATTTCTTCAATAAAACGATTCTGAGTAAAGTTTCAATTAATATACAATAATTGTGGATTAAATTATATTTAACAAATATTATGTAATAATGTTGGATACTTGAAATAATTGTGATAATCTTTTAAAGTTCAAATTAGCATAAAACTAGTCGTTCTTACGTAAAATTATGATTTGTTTTTTTTTTTTTTTTTAATCAAAACTCAATATCACATTTTATTCTTAATCCAGTACCGAAACATTTTCTTTTAACAAAGCATTCTACTCGTGTTTTTCTACATGGAGTATAATTATTTTTATGAAAGTTCATTCAACGAATATTTTCTACAAGCGTTTCAAGTTGGAATTATATCTCAAATGACCGTAATTACCCAAATTACGGTAATTTCTTTTCTTTATTATTTCGTAACATATTTAATTTATTTTATTTTAGGATGAAAAATCTTATACATGCTTAGTGCTTACTCATAATGTCTATACATTGCCTCATCTTACGTATATCTCTTATTATCTCATATATCTTATTTTTTTTATTTTATATTAAAAATTTTGTTTAAATCAGTTGATTTGATTTTAAATTGTCAAAATTGAATATTTTTAAATGAACTTAAAGGTGGTATAAAATAAAAATAAAAAATAAATATGAAAAACATTATTTTTATCGTGACTAAAAAAAATCCAAATTTATGCATATTTACGGCTAAAAAAGGGAGTGAGCATGCTTAATGGATCATTCGGTATAGTGTGTAAAGACAATAAATAAGTTAAGAGGATATGTTTTCAATCCCTCTGATTTTATCGTCACCTACGAAGTTCTCTATTCTATTGTTTAACGTTTTATATTTTATTAATTATTATTATTATTATTATTATTTTTTTTTTGTCCACGAAAGCCGTTAAACAGTTTGCATTTTAACCCTAAACGCGTACAATAGAGGGAGGATAACTTTCTACCCGCCTACTTTATTATCCTTTATTTAATTTTTTCCCGGTTTTGGCATTTGAATTTCTACCGGTTTACCCAAACTAATATTTTCCTCTACAACAAAAGAATTCATTATATCTCGGTGAAATCGAATTATCGATTGAAAACAAAAGACTTTTTGTGACTCGACAATTTACATAATACGCATACAGACTACAGTCTATCCAGCGAGAGAACACGTCACTGTCCAACAGAAATCGGTTCGTTCGACACCGGGTGACATTTCGTCGTTTGGGATCGTTTACACGTGAGGCGCAGTCAGCTTTGACCTATAAAAAAGGGAAAATAGCCTTGACGAACGCTTTAGCACCAGTGCGCAGGAACATAATATTCTCTTGTTGTATATTAAATATTTTTACATATTTGAACTAAAATATATTTTACATAGTATTTTATTTTATATTACATATTATTTTAGTTACATATTTAACTATTTTTCAAAATAATTTGCTAAAGTGACCGGTCTTTATTCGCAGTGTTAATTTTCAAGAGGATCAGTTCATGGCGAGAAAAAAAAAACAAGTTCTTCAGTTTTAAATATTAACTGCTAGCCAAGTCCATAGATAGAGAAATGTTGGGATGCGATGGTCTCCTTTTTTTGGGTGAATTATAAAACCGTGAATTTGTATTAAATATTATAGTTATTAAATTAAAAATTTTAATTTTATCGCAAAATTTGGTAAAAATAAATAGATACGTACACATATGTAATATTTTTCAGATTTAACATACATACAAATTGTTCGTACCCTAGATATCACAAACCGAGAAACGTATACTTTGTTTTCATGTCGAAAAAATTAGCCTGTATCACAAACAAACAAATACACTGAAACGTTCTACCGTTCTATAGAGTTTTAATAATATCAGCTTAATTTATTATCAATTTTGCTTTATTATGTATTCATATACATATACATAATATACATACATAAATACGTGCATACATATATCATATATATATGTGTGTGTGTGTATATATACAGTGGCGACGCGAAGTTTTTTTTACTCGAATCACCCTGACTAAAAACGATCCTCTGACCACCTACCCATTGGCCGCAATTAGGTTCAAAAAAATCAAGAGTTCGAATTTTTTAGTGTTCATGAATCTGTAGAATCTCTATTCCCTCACTATCTATAGGTACATAATAATGCTAATAAAAAGCCTATGTGAATATTATTTTTGTTCTTACTTTTAATTCAATATGATTTAGTAAACCTGTCTAGAACAACCACCCACCTCCTAAAATGATTATGAATCACGTGATTCAAACAAATACCTTTCGCGCCGCCACTGTATATAATAATATAATATAAAATAGTATATAATGTACATATTATACTATCATCGAAAATTCTGTACATTTCGTTGTTGAATAATTCTACTTTGGAATTTTTCAACGATTCTGGTTATAAAATATCAAAAAAGTTGTAAGAAATTAGATCCGAATCCTTTTGGAAGTTTTTGTAATATTTTCGTATTATTATTAGTCGAGTCACTGTAGAATTTAAATTACTGTCCATTGTTAAAACGCTATGATAACTGCTTTCAAAGGATCAATTATTACTGGAAAAACTTTTATTTCAACATATACTATTTTTTTTTCTTTTACAAAGAATATAATATTAACAAAATTTATACAGAAATTTAATATATTTAATACAAATGTACCACACAGCATTGTACGACATTAAGACATTCAATTTTGATAATATATTTTGCTAAATATTCATGTAATATGACAAAAAGAATGCGTACAATATTGGTAAAATATAATATTATTATTCCGACTCATGACATTAATTCGAGTAGGATGAAGTTTGATAATATTAATATTTTCAATACAACGATTATGGTCTGAAATTCAATTTAGTTTAAACGAGACGATTATTGTCAGTTCTATATTGTCTAAATTCGACAGTTTTATAACAGAATAATCCACGTCAATATTTCATTTTACAAACATTGTTTTAAAAGCACGAGCTTCTTCGCTTCACTCACTTCGCATCAAGTGGCGACGGATTCACAATCGCAATTCCAAATTTTCCGACCATAGGATCACCTCCGGTTCTGATTTATGGTTTTCGTTGCATCGAAAATGAATTTTGTTCACTCAAAATTTTATCGCACCAAAATATTCGCAATGAAATTTTCTATCTGGGCACAAAGTTTTAAAAAAATCGGTCGGGCCAATTTTCTTTTATGTAAATTAAAGTGTATAATTTAAATAAAACTACCTAATGAATTTCGTCGAAATTCTAACTTCAAACGGGCATAGAGAAAAAAGTTGACTTTCGATTTTCGACAATTTTTCTGAACAATTAGATCATATTAAATTTTCAAATCTAAATATCAAAAATCAAAAACTTTTATGTATTACATAAAAGCTAACAAAAAATGAGAAATTTTCGAAATTTTCAAAATGCTGTATTTAATTCAAAATTGATCAAATCTTTTTGAAATTTTTATGAAATGTTTTCGTGGCAATTTATAGTACCTGGTGAAAGTTTTAAATCTCTAGCTGCATTATTTTAGAAATTATGTTAAATAGAAATTTTCAATTTTAGGAAAATTCCTTAATTGCATATTTTACCATTTTTTGGTAAATTTTTCGACAGATTTACCCCGTTTTTTTAAAAAGTATTGAGAAATGGGAAAAATTACCTCATTTAAGTACCATCTGAGTGTGATTTGAGCTCTATAAAGATACTGATCGAAACTTTTGGACAAGTATTTCTATACGAGAAAATGTTTCCAGAAAGAGAAAAAAATAAACATCATTGTAAAATCATAAGCTTTTTCACTTCTGTTCAGAATCTAAAATAAAAATATTTCCACCTTTCCATTTTTATCCCAAAAGAGGTAAAATATGTCGACAATTTTTCTGTTTGTGTATCGGCCTATATAAGAATAAACCTTTTGACAGTATTTTGATGTTTTTATTGAAATTTTGTAAAGCAATAAGAGTTTTGAAAAATATTGTATTTAATTTACCATGTGATGAAAATTGTGTGTCGAAAATTTATGTTTCATATATTTTTTTGAATAGGAAAGTTGTTTCCAGAAAATAAAATTAAAAAAATATATTCGGTCCACTCAGAATCTAAAAAGTAAGATTCACGGAATATTGAATAAAGTGCACCGTTATTGAAGTAATAATAATAATTTGTTTATTCTTTAATATTCAATTTCCTTGAAGTAAAAATACGAAATGAACTTTATCAGTTAATTACATAATATTCATTATCTTAATTAAATAATCTTTCAATTATAAATAATTTCAACGAGAATTCATTTAAAATTATGCCATCCGAAAACGGTCGGGTTCGAGATACACTGCGGTTTAATGCTTTTTAATTTTAGTAGGAAATCGGTAAATTACGATTAGATTTTAATAAGAGAAACTGAAGGATTTCAATAACATTGTTAATAAAACCGTTCAGTTGTGTGCACTATAATGTGTAAAATTCGGATACGTCACAGATGTGATGGGAAATAACTAATAATATAATAATTATTATTATGCTAGATATGTAAAAATATATTATTTGTACGTGAGAGTAGCAACTAATTATTAACATAGATTTATTGTAACGTAAATTCCACAATAGTGTCGATTTTTAAAAATGCCGATAAGAGTTGATACGTATAACTTAGCGTATTCAGAAGTAGTCCCGAAAAAAATGGAAAACATAGGAAACGATATGTTTCCTTTTCTTATTCGCAGGTTTATAGTGCCCTGGTTGTTGTATAGATATCTGTGACAATTCTATATTATACCATTGATATCAATGTATTATACCTATTATCATCAATTGTTAGTAAATTATTATCATCAAGGCGCCAAGTTTAAAATAGACGAATCAAAAGCGTCAATTTTGGTCCAAAACATGGTGCAGTATGTTAAAATGCGCCCCGGTTGGCATCTGTGATCATCAAAACATTTTATGATCAACACTAGGACTGAGATTTTGATGCCCTGAATAATCACAAAAAGTGCATTTAAAAAACTTAAAAAATTATTAATAGTTCCTTAACAAAAAAAAAAAAAAAAAAAAAATTAAAAATTAAATATTACAAGTGTATAATGCTTTAAATTTCTAAATATTAGAAAATAATTCACTATTTTTTTTTTTTTTTTTTTTTAAAAATTTTGAAACAAATAAAATATAATAATTGATAAAATTGATTAATTAAGACGAAAATTTTATGTAGAAAAATTAAAACTGATCCAAATTCTTTTAATCTAGAAAAAATCATTATTGTCCGATAATATATTACGAATTTGAGAAATGACTTTTATTTGTATAAAATCAAGTTAAAAAATAAAAATTTTGAATTCAAAAGCTTAAAAAAAGCTCCCGAAACAACAAAATACCTTACAAATTTATTAAAATAACCTTAAAATAAAAATTGTTCTTGTCCTATCAAGTTAAGTGTTGAAGACCGTTTGGGGTGAAAAAAAACAATAGAAAAAAAAATGAAACCGATAAACTTAAACGTAACGTTTAACGTTATTGTCGTCATGCGAGTTTGGGAAACTCACCACCGAAGAACAGAATAATACAAAAAAATACCGCCGTGATCATGAAGACATTGTCCAGAATTTTAGAATTAGAAACGCAACGAAAAAATATAAATATATATAAGCAAAAAAAAAAATAAATAAATAAAAACAAAATAAAAACGAGGGCCGTGTAGTCACCTGTTTTATTTTTGTTTCTCTTCTCGAATTCTCGAAAACACCATCGGTTGTAAGTACACATATATTATTATTCAAACATACGTTAATTACTATCGCTGCTCCGTCGGATTTCACGGTTACAATGACGGATGATAGTGTACATGCACGGCTATATTCCCAAGAACGCGGTCATTATCATCCCCCTGCACAGTACATCCCCTATCGTTCTATCCCTAAAACAACCCCGCACCTACCACATCAGTAATATGCTTGTATTTACAGTTGACGGTAAAGCTCTCATGCGTTCTTTTTTGTCCCCTGTTCAACCCTCAGCACACAAGGTCTGATTATCAATGAACATGATTAAAAGAAAACCAACCCCGTAATTTTAAAGCACCAACATTTTTGCAATGTAATTTTTTACCTAGTCAACAAGTTTCATGTATATCGGCAGAACTAATATTCATTTTTATTCGTGAAATTAAGTAATATTATGTAAAATTAATGAATTCCTTCAAAATTCTAACTTTGAACGGTTATATAAAATATGTAGACTTTCTAGATTTTCGAGATTCTTTGAGATAAATTATAAATTTTCAGATATTTATACTTACAATTCAAAATTTTAAAAAATGAAAACTTTAAATAGATATTTTCAGAGTTCAATAATTAACGCGAAATTGTTCCATTTTGGAATTTTTATGAAATATGCGTGTAATTAGTTTTAGTAATTAGTAAAATTTTCAAGTTTCTAGCTCAATTATTTTTGACATTGTATTCCCAAAGTTAATTTCATAAAAATTGCGGATATGATATTATATTTTACAGTTTTGTATCTACTGTTTAGTAGTTTTCCTTTTCGCTTAGAGAAATTATTGAGAATTTTTAAAATTTACATTTCAAAAGTACCTTGGTGTGATTTTTAAACTAAAAGTAACTGTATGAAACTTTTTAACAAATATTTTTATACAAAAAAGTATTTCTAGAGCAGAAAAAAAATCATCATTGTAAATTCACTAGCTTATTTGCTCCGTTAAGAATCTAAAAAATCTGGACATATCTCGTACTATAAATATTCTTCGCTCACAAAAAAAAAAGAAAAAGAAAAGAGCCGGACATACTTACGTCGCACCACGGATATTCTTTGCTTATTGGATCAGATATTCTTGTGGGTGTGTAGAATTTTAAAGAAGCGGTAAATCATTTCTTCAATTAGATTATTCTGAACGAAGGAAGTTAATAAGATAAAAAACAATAATAGTCGTCATTTTTGTCAAATTTTGTGTTGTTTTCTTAAAATTTTGGAAAAACTATTGAGAATTTTGAAGAATAACATCTCAAAATTATCATTTGGAGGAAACTTTTAATTAAAAAAGTTGCTGGTCAAAACTTTTGAGAGAGTATTTCTGAATAAATTGTGTTCACATCAGAAAACAAGTAATAAACATCAATGTAAAAACACTAGCATCTTCGTTCCGCTCAGAATGTACAAGCACAACTTTAAAATTAAATCTGTTACAGATTCCTTGATTATCTTCTGGTTTTTTTTAATAGATCTTTGTCCTGTAAGTATCCCATACTGGTCAATTCGTCTGAAACGATTTGCCTGTATAAAAATACATAAATTTGAACTTGTATTCTTAAAACAGTGTCGTGTAATACTGCCAATGCGAAATATCACCTTTTCAGCTTGGTGTACAAGCAATATTGAACTGTTCCATACTTGCAAATCGATTAAGTCAAAATCATGTTTTTCATTCGAACATCAATGCTTTTTTCGTTAGATTACATTTTGAACAACAGAATTTATTTCTAATCAAATTATTCAAATCGTTCATATTTTTGGAAAGTACATCAGAATCATACAATCAGACCTAATGAGCTGAGAATGTCGAGTAAATAAGAAATCAAATAACACCGTAATCGAGGTTAACTCGTTTGATATATTCGAGCAAGGGTTAAAATGTTGTGAGACGCTGAGGGATGGAAATCATTTTCACAACATAATATGACACAGTACTTAAAAAACATCACTTTTAAAGATTTTCACTAATAGATCAAATTCTGGGACGCTTTTGTTTAAAACTCATATTTAATAATTAGACATTTTCGTATCATGGGTATTCATCACTCCTCGGATGCGATGCTCACCGTGGGTGTGTTGGATAATTAATTGTAAAAAAACATGTGCGTGATAACTCTGGGGTTTTAAGCAAGTGCCAGTCAATATTTATCTAACATAGTGGCCGGCGTGTGTTCACTCTTATCGTATACTCAATATTTCACCGCACGCTTCGTATCCATAAAGGGTGCATTTTTAAGTACGTTTTTCCCATTTTTGCCCTGTATACAACGCACGAGAACTCTAATAAATAATACATTTTTTTGACGAAAAAAAAATATATGTTTTTTTTTTGCCGTGTGATTTTTAAGTTCTTTTTTGGTTTCGTAAACTACAAACGCTTTAAGTAACTTCGAATATACAGAAGGAAAATATTGTTTTTAAACATTTTCACTATCGGATAGATAAGGTTTAAGATATATGAGTGTTCAAAATTTAGAGTGATGGAGTAGGGGAGGTATATTTTATGGGACAACTAGCCATTTATCCACTATATCAGTTATATTATATTTTATACTTTATATGTATGTAATGTATTACTATACGTTATATAGTATTGGTCGAAAAAGAAAAATCTAAATATCAACAGTTTGGTGTTTCAACAGAAAACGATTTGTTTCAATTTGTTAAGAATTGCTTATGGTGTCACTCATGAAATCTATAAAAAAAAAAACACATTGTCAAAGACAAGTAAAAGATGACATAAAAACGAAATCTTATTATTGTTTTAACTTTTAAATTTTACGTAAATTTTTTTTTTTAATTACATTTATAATACAATGTTAAAAATGGAAAGGGGGCGTTAAAAATCTACCCTTTAAGTAACTAAATGTATATTATATATTATATGTAAACCTAAGAACATGATGCAAATCAATAGATGCAATAAATTTTGTTACATTAATAATTTTTAACTTTTGTTTTTAATTATTACTACAGCATTTCGCTACAGCAATTAAGTATACATTTATTTTTTTTATTTTTAAATCTCAAATTTTTAAATTTGAAATGCAATCTGTAGTTTTAGAAAGAATTCAAAACAGCCATTTTGTAAATATAATTTTAAGAAAAATATTGGTGCTTAAATCTCTAATAAATGTTATTCCGTTTAAAATCTAAAAAAACTTTAATTTTGAAAATAATTTAATAATTTAGACAAATACGTCATAATAATGGATATATTATAACGTCAATTATTGGTGATATTATGACTAAATTAAAAATATTATTAAATAATTCGCAAACTTAAAAAAGTCGTAGAAAATGATCAGATTAATCTTTATAAGATAATTAAGTACTAATATTTTTCTAAAAATAATAATCACAAAATCGTCATTTCAAATATTCGTACTGAGCCAGCCTGTATACGTATACACGGGGTGTTGCGAGGATTCACCTGATACTTCAGTTTCGTAAATTGTACTCGTGTAATATCTTATAGACCTTCTAGAATTCCAAATATTGTTAATAGCTATTTAAATCAGCATTACCATATTCTCACAATTCCCTCCATATAATTTCATACTATAACAAAGACAGAGAGTCTTGGACGCCTGACGATGGGGTTAGGAATTATTTAAAATCCGACGTCTTGTCATACGGTTAGTTTTGACGACGTTGGTCTTCATCAGTATACATACCCCAGCCTTTTTCGCTATACGTTCCTTTGAGATTTCCAAAAATTCTAAAAGATATTAAAAATAAATAGAGTATTGTCTATTCTTTCACTTTTATTGTAGCTGCGGTTAAAAATTATATTTTTTTCAATGAAAGAAAAATAGAATAGAATTGGAATCTTAAAATTATATGTAGTGTGTACTTATTTTCAAAACTTAAATTTTAATTTTCTGCACAACAAAAATAAATTTTGTAGGTTTTAAAAAGTTATTTTTTTGAAGTTTTTGTAAAAGTTTCTCGCACAACGGTGATTAATTAGGTTAGGTAACAAGTTTGTATTATTACTTTTTAGGACTCGATTTAACTAATTACGTAGGATTGGGACTCTTATAGTTTACCAACACGATCTATAAAAGTTCGGGGACTCGACTTCGGGACTAAATTCGAACGGTGCAGGTCGGTGGTTACGATTATAGATGTGCAGTCGATTGCACGTGCTCTTCGAATACTTCCGTTCGCCATCGCGTAGTTTTAAACTTTTTCCCACCCCTATCCTCGAATTATTAACGGTCGACCGCACACACGGTCTGTAGAAAATTACGTTAAGAATAAGTCGTTTTAGTTTTAAATGTGTGTGTGTTTGGCGGAGGGGGAAGGAGGGTGTGGAATACGTGATAATATTGATTGACGGTGAAATTTCGGGCTAAACTTACGTGTGTGCTCGTGTGGCCGAGATAAACTCGAGAGAATTTTTTGACCAGAAATCGCGCGGGAAATACGTGTTCGCACCCTGTATAGTGTGTACACAATACACATGCAAATATTTATGTTCGTCACGAGCAGTGATGTTTTCGTAATTTTTTTCTAGGGTATACGCATCAGTGGAGATAAGGGGAGGCATCCTCCCAATCTACTCAAACCCCCACCACAATTTTTCTTATAAATTACATTAGGTTAACACCTTCAGAGAGAGCTAAATCAATTGTAATAATATTTAGTCTTCCTACCTCTGAAAATAAAAATACTATTTTTATTCTACTTCCACCAACGAGTCGAATTGATCT
>JAIPRM010002977.1:0-23135 GCA_025469315.1 Stegophylla sp. TES_Ste_2020 | reverse complement strand
CATATTTTCACCGCGCTTGGAAAAAGTATTGGGAAATTGGAAAAATGACCTCTCTAAAGTACCATCTGGGTATGATTCCGGTTCTATAGAGATATTGATCGAAACTTTTGGTCCAGTATTTCTATACAAAAAGTGTTTACAGAAAGAGAAAAAAGAAAAAAAAAGAATAAAAAAAATAAATAAATAAACATCATTGTAAAATCATAAGCTTCTTCACTTCGTTCAGAATCTAAAATTGTTTTCTAATTAGAATAATAAAAAAATATACATATATAGATATATATAATGAAAAGTACTGTGAGGTCAGTTTTTTCTTTCACTGTTCACTAGATATGTATATTTTAAACAATGGTGGCCATGTAGTGCAATATTTATGAATCGAATGTGTGAAATTAACGTATTTACAGTACCTACAGATAAACAAACAGCAGGTATTACTCTTACTACTACATAAGTGATGGACCAAGGTCTTTACAGAATGTAACAACATATCGAATTCATTAAAATCTAAGAAATATTTTGAACAAATCATTGAAGACCTAATTATTTTTTCTCTGTTGTCAAATCTATAATAAATTAACTTTCTCTTGACCATTTATTTTTGAACTGTAGTTTTTACAACCAATAGTTTCTATAAAAGCTGAAAACAATTAATGTTTACATAATAATGACTAAACGCCAAAATAGTGACCACAATGTAAAAAAAAAAAAAAAAAAAAATACTAAAATAACAGATAATAGGTGCTGCTTACTACACATCCTTCCAAATATCAGTTTATAGAAAAGATATAAAGAGCGTTCAAAACACGTATTTTACATAGGTAATTATCAAAAATTAAAAAAAAAAAAACAATTTATGTGTATAGCAGCCGCGGCCGCCATGATGACGAAACTGTGACGTAAGCGCATAACGAACACGTTAAAAAACACAATTATCACGTACACAGAACTGGCGGACGTCAACGAATAAGAAACAACGGTATCGTTACAATTCTCTTTAGAAGCATTGATAATCGGTATTGTTTAAAATACGAAAAATATATAATAAAAAAAATGGCGGCGGCATTCAGACACGTCAGAGTAACTACGCAGGCAGCAAACGGCTCGCGGTAGAATATAAAATATGAGTACATAGCGTTTCCCGGCGGACGAAAACGGATGATGAAAAACGCGTGCAATCAAATATTTTCAAATAAAAATAATAATATTAATCGCCACACGGCGACACGGTGGACGTAGACATAGTACAGAAAACACGCTTACAAAATACGGGTACACGTAAGAAAAAAAAAAAAGTGCGAAACGCACGACGCCGTGACAACAAAAATTCGAATAATAATAATAATGGAAGAAAAAAAGGTATACTTACGACGACGACAAGTGATGATGAGCGAAGACTCACGTTCATCGTTTCCTTTTTGACTTCGGTGCCACGTCCATGGCCGTCCAAGAACGACATGAACGCGGTACCGACATGACAGTGCACAACGTTCACGACGCATCGAGTCGACGGACGAAATGCCGACCGGCCGCGGCGGCAGATGGCTGCTACTCGACGGCCAGCAACGTTTTGCCGGCGGTGGGGTAGATAGGCGGCGGTCGGCGAGGTGCGGGGAAACGACACCGCGACAGCAGCTGCAGTCGTCCAGACGTCCTGTGATCAACGTTATTAAAAGTTAAAAATTTTTCTCGTAAAGTAAACGGACCGTGAGGTAAGTCCGTCCGACACCGACGCGCACGCGTTCCCCACTTTTTCCCACGCACCGGAGCACTGTTCGCGTGGAAAAAACGTGAACGTGCGCAAACCGCGACCAAAACGCGTACCGCATCTGCTGATTCACCCGTCGACAAGTATATTTTCCGTCGACGCGGCGGCTTTTGTGACTCGGCGGCGGCAGCGAACCGGGGTCGCGTGCATCAGGCCAATATACACTTATTGTGTTGAAAAAATAAATAGCATAGCTGCTGTTCACTCATACTACTCGTTTATAAAAAAAAAATAAAACGTAAATATCAGCAGCTATGGTAGAAAGTCGAATACTATAATATTATTATGTATATTATAATATGGCGATAAAGATTATAACACGAGGTTACGAGAGGCTCACGATGGGTGACTACCGTAAAAATTCGTATACTGATCACCGCTGGGACGTTTGACGATAATTATTATTATTATTATTATAATTATTTTTTAGGTATTTAATGTTTTTTTTAAATTAATTAAACAGTGGCTGTACGGAATTAATACTTGCCTGGTGGCTGGTACTTATTTCACCTAACCTTTTATATTTTGACGACATATTCCAGTACATTCTGATAATAGAACTAGGATTTTGTTGAAAAATAAATCCTTAAAAAAACATTTTTAAGTACCAAAAAAAGCATTTATTAAATTTTACTCTAAAAATAGTTTTAAGACATTTTGAACTATGGGTATTCTGGACTCCTCGGGTGGAAACCATAAATCGTTTCTTCAATAGGTCAAAAAATTATGAACTAAGATTCAGTTAATTTAGGTTTTTTTATTTTAAACAAAAAAGCTATATTTTACTCGGTCAGTTTTTTATCCCATTATTAACAATAGAAAAATTAATTTCTCATAGGTAGGTATTTAAAAAAAAAATAAAGATCTATATATTTTTCATATAATTGTTTATTTATATTTAATTGTTAATATAGTTTGTACAAAAAAAAAGTTTTAAAGGTGTTTTTGAAAAATTTTAAGTAGTTTCCAAGTACAATCAAGAGCCAAATTCTATCAAAACATTTGGACAATTATTTCTAACGAAAAAATATTCATAGAAATATCAATAAATAAAAAAATCAACATCAGTGTAAAAACACTAACTTCTTTACTCCACTCAGAATCTAACATGTTATTTTCACTTTTCAGTAAATTATAAATGATTCGATAAACCAAAAATGTATGAAGTATGTAAGTATACATTTTTATTTTGGTATTTCTGGCAATAATAATATAGTAGAAATATAATATATTTAAAGGTGTGAGAATTTTTCATTAATATGTATTATATAAATAATAGAAAAGGGAATTAAATGGTAGGAAAAAAGCCCATTTTAATAGAAAAAAGCAAAAACAAATTAACTTCAATAAAACCAGAGCGATTTGAAAATATTTATCTAGAAGAATTATTTTTCTGTCGCACTTCCTTCAAAAGTAGCATTTTGCTATAAATCCGATCCCTACTGATAAATAATATAATATTTATTTTTCATAAAAATACATTCCCGATTAAATGCATTTCATACAATTTGTAATAGAACATTTTTATATTGACGCACATAATTGTGATCTAATTATAAATAAAATTGTCTGTACAGGAATCTTATCATTGGTATTTATTATTAAATTAAATAATTGAAATAGTAAATATGAAATTATATTGCAGATTTTTTTTGAGCAATAAGTTTCAATTAGTAATTACTTTTAAGTAACAATATTGACATTTATAAAACTAATATTTTTATTAGGTATAATTTTATGTAGGTATCGATTATAATCAATGATAGTATAAACAGTATAAAACGTACCACCATTGCCGTGTTATTATCATATTAACCTTTAAAATGAATTTACTTCGCAGAACACTAAAAATTCGTAAATAATATGCTATAAATAACAATAAAATTACTGAAATTTGTCAAAATATGCAGAAATATGCAATTAAAATTTTCGTATTTCAAGCCATTATACCTCGAAAAGAGTTGTGTCTCACTTAGATTCTTCTGTAGCCATTATTAATGAGAATATTATGTGCAAATGCAACAAGTCTCGAGCCCTACTTATGAGTATTTCTATATCATAATATAAATACGATTTATTGTATGTTATACAGAGACGGAAAAAGTTATGAAACGAAAAAAATTTAATAACAAAAAAAATCAAACAAAATCAAAAAAAAAGTGAAACGATGACGAAAATAATAATTTCATAAACGAAAAAAATATAATACGAGAAAAAAAATCTGACGACGACGAGGACGCGTGGACCTCATACTCGTTGAAAGACGAATACCATTAAATTTATGGCGATAAAGACTTTCACAAAAGTAAAAATTCGTGTACTGACGACCGCCGGTACGTTTAAATTATTCTACATCACACTTTACCATTTTTATTCTATATTACGGAGAAACGGAAAACGTTTTTGAAAAACAGTATGAAACGAAAAAAAAATATAAAAACAAAAACGGAATTGAATTATAAGTTTCATGCTTTATATATAATATTAAACCTAAAGTTTCTCAATCATAGGAAAAGTAATTAATTAAAATATAGAAAATATATTGAATTTATATATAGGTACCTATTGAAGATTGATATACTTTAAAATTATGTATTCCTCCTTATTAAAGGTAATTTAAAGGAATTAAAAAAAAAAAAAAAAAAAAACAAAACCAATTTATTAAAATCGTTAACCAAAAATCATAATTTTCAAAAAAAGTTTAAATGCATAAAGAAAAACGATACTGTTGATGAACAAACGCAAAAACAAAAAAAGAATAAAAAAACGTTTTTCGTCCCTATTCACCTAATAATGTTAAAATAGGTTCGCCTCCTCCATGAAAGCAGTCTATGGACACATTGGACACCCTTGGGTGCCTATGCCCCCCCCTCAAATTTTTAAAAGTTGCATAAAGTCAATACCATTAGATTGGGCTACATCAAACGAATAAATATTGGTTTTTATTCTAATATTTATCCCAAAATTGTTATTCTAATTCTGCCAATGATGTGACGCACAAATAGGGTTGTCAACTTTTAATAAGATCAAGCCACCCAAAATATGTCCACTTTTTTCCCTTTGAGTGTTGATTATTATTATAAGTAGTAGATATTTCCAAATTATATATTTTGATTACTATTTGCTTTAAAACAACAAAGTTTCTCAACACTTAGAAAGTAGTTCAAGTTACATCTAATTAATAACATTTCTATCAGTTTAACAATTTATATAACTGAATAATCATTAAAGAAAAATAAAAATTCTAACTCTAAAGCAACGAAAAAAATGAAAAATCCAAATTTCGAATTGATGATGGGTTTTGGGTTATTATTAATTACTATTACTATTATTATTATTCAAATCTTTGTCTTGCATACATAATTATGTATGTAAGCAATATAATAATTAGCTCCTAATACTAAAAAATTAACATTGAAAGAGATAAGCAAATCTATACAGAGCAGAATTACAGTTAATTATACGGATCAATAATTGTCATCAGTTCTATTAATTATGAATACTGTTTTTAAATGGAATCAAGCAATCGTTTATTAAAATGATCCATGTCTATTTCATAATCCACGAGAATAATTGATTTCATTGTTTTGAAATTTAAATCTCTCGAACAAAAATGTAGATGTAAGTAAGCCTATAATATACGAGTGAACATAAAACATTGTAACCTAAAAACAACAAATTGAATATGTTCAAAATAATAACAAAAATAAATCTGCTAGTACTTAAATTCATTAATAGTCATTTGAACAGTAATTTTAAATTTAAATGGTAATAATATTTTATTCATTGAATCAACTCAGAGAAAATTTGACCAAAGTAGAAAAAAACACATACCTAAGGAATTATATTATAATAAAAGATTTCTACCAGATCCAAAATTCAACGCTTTATGTATTTTTGTTTGAAAACCCCATTATTTTCCATGAAAATTACCAGTTTCATACAAATTCTAATTTAAAAGTATTATAAACAAAAAAAAAATAAAAATAAAAAATATGAAATAATTTAAGATTTATTCTGAATCAACTAAACATTTAATATATTATTATGAGTAACGTTGTATTAAACTTTCAGTTGTCAAGAAATTAAAAATGCACGAGAAAATATTGTGTTTCTTAAATTCTATATTTATCTCAAATTTTATTGTTTGAAACACGAGGGGATGTTGAAAATGACGAATTTTATTATTCTTTATATTATTAACTTCCTTTGTTATTATTCTTTATATTATTAACTTCCTTTGTTCAGAATCGTATTCTGTCAAACTGTATCAAAATTTAAACATACATAGACAATAATATTAAAAATATTTTTGTGCAAGAAAATTTTGAAAATGTAAAAAAGAAATGTTGGACATTTTTCTAACATATTTTCTCATTTAATTTTTTTTCTTTTATTTTTTAGATAAAAAAAAGTAAAGTAAAGTGAAGTAAAGTATAGACAAGAAAGTTGGACATACTTCGCAACACGATTATTCTTCGCTCTTCGGACCAGATACGCTTGGCGAATATGTTGAAAATGACGACTATTATTGTTCTTTATACTATTAACTTCTTTCATTCAGAATTATTTTATTGAAGAAATGATTTATCACTTCTTTAAAATGATACACACTCTTCAAGAGTATCTGACCCGAAGAGCGAAGAATATCCGTGGTGTGAAGTATGTCCGGCTTTCTTGTCTATACTTATATATCTTAATAAATAACATTATAATAAAATAATATACTATACTACTAAGGAATTCTCAAGAATAAGAAACATACTTTAAGGGTTACAAAGTAAAATAAATAATCTTCATAAAAAATAAATTGTTTTATTGGCATTATTATACTTATCACAATAGTTGGAGAGATGAATAAACCATCTCAATGGTTTATTTTTATAATAATATCATTGCTTTAACTAGTTTGTGTTATGTTCTTTTATATACAAATATCTATATATAAAAAAATTAAATTACAAAACAAAAATATTAAAATTGAAATAATTTAATACTTAACAATTCTGATATTTTTAAATGAAACTTAAATTTAAAGACCTATTTGAATATTTTTAAATACCGGTAATACTTCAAAATATGATTCAAAAAATTTATCATTAAGGTAGAGTTTTTTTTTTGGACCCATAAGAAAAGAATAAATATACATATGGCTCTCACATTTGCCATAATAATAACAATTTGTATGAACAAGTTCAATTTGTATGTTGAATCATACTTCATTTTTCTTTTCTGTCAATAATTATATTAGTTGAGTAGTAATTTGTTTTCCATGAATATTCAAACACCATTCAACTACAAATTCCTAGAATCGATAAAAATTAAATATAATTATTGTTTAAATTAATTTATGAATGTATTACTCTGTATTTTTGGCACAACGAGTCTTTTGCAATAAACACAAATCACTTGTAGCAGATTTACGACCAGAAGGCCAATTCAAATCATATAGGTTCAATATTAAATCTACCGTGAACAATTCCGGAACGCAGCGTATCAAGTTTGGCAACTAGAAATCAAATACGAGTTACAACTAGTTCATAAAAAATTAAAACATTTACAATTTCTAACCAGTGATGGCGGTAAATGCCTAAGAATTATTTGTGATGATCCTCGTCCACACATGACAAGTTGTTCAAGTAATCTCAACACAAAATGAGTTTCTCTACACAACTGTTCATGTCTAGAAGCAACTACAGCTATACGGCGAAAAAGTGCCACGAGCGCTCTTAATAGTACGCCATTTATACCCGTACCACTAGTATCATTATCTCCTCCGTTGTCCAGCCGCATTATTTTATTTGGAGGCCATGAATTATCAATGTCCTAATGGAAAAAAATAAATAAATAAATAAAAGATTAAGTAGTCTGGTAATTAGAATTTACAACGTTCTTACAATATCCATGTTATTAGTCATTTTATGAACATCATTTTTTACAATACTATTTTGCTGTAGTTCAACCGAAGCATAAATGCAATATGAACACAATTTTGCCAATGCTGTCTGTTGAGGTTCAATCAGTTCCACATTTCTGTAAAAGTTTAACTTAAGATAATATTCAAATGTTTACAATTAATAAAAAATTAAACTTACATATCTGGATTAAATAAGTACTGAGGCATCAGTTCAAGTAATGCCAGTGTACAGAATTCAATATCAAAATGAAATATAGCAAACAATAAATCTACAGCTTTTTCTAACTCGTCTCGATATTGTAACTTCATCATTTCCTGTAAATTAATATAAATTATAAAATATATATAATCATTCTGAGCGCTTTATTATACTACTAACTTTGATTAAATTGTTGACAAACCAATCAGAACCTGCTGTAAATAAGGTAGTTTTCAATTTTTGAGCGGCTTTTACATTTAACCATCCTTCTTCCAGAATACTTTCCCAAATGGGAATGAGTTGTTCAAGGATAGAATCTTTTGATACAATACTGAATAAAAAATAATGACAGTGTAAAAGATTAAAAGTTGGTATAGGAAAAAAGTAATTTACACACCTATGAGATGGTTTGGATGGCATTGTAGGTGGATGTAAGTCTTGTTGCATTTTACGAATAATTTGACACATTAATACTTGACGACTGAAAAATGAGATATATTAATGAGTAATTACATTCAATAATTACAGAATAAAGAGACACCATTAATTATGGATACTTCTCAATATTGGCAACACTGAAATTATTTGACAAAAATATACGTCTAAAACGGGATGAAATAATAATGAAAAGAAATTTGCCATTAACATATCATCAACAGTTATTTGAGCCATAATTTTACATCATTTGTAAAAATTATTTGTTGAGCCAGCCTTTAAGAAAATTTAATCACAAATAGAAAAGCATGTAATTTTTTTTTTTTTTTTTATATTGGTTATAGAAAAAATACTATGAGGTACTACTATCTTTATTTTCCTGAATAAAATTAGTAAAATATAGTAGCTAACTATAAATAACTATAAATAAATCATTCATTGAGCTACATTTAAGAAAACTTTATCACAGATAGAAAAACACTTGTGGAATTTTTAGTAAAAAGAAATTCTACCAAGTTAAATATCAGATGAGTTTTTCATTGAAAAAAAATTTCATTTTTATGTAAATATAACCAGTTTGTATGTATTTTATTGAACAACATACTTATTTTTTCTTATAATTTAACAATATTAAGTCTCACCCGAAAAACTAAAAACATTCATGGTGTGAAGTATTTTCTGGCTTTTTTCATATATATTTTATTTATTTATTTCTAATATAAAAAAATTGAATTATTCTAAAATTATAAAGAGAAATCCAAATATTAAAATTTCCTTACAAGTTTGTCATTGACACTAAATATATGCATTCAAGAATAGATAATATGATATAATATATATAATATTAATAATAATGATAAAAAATGAAAAAAAAAAAAAACATTAAATTTAATATTTTTAATATTGAATGGTTTTATGCCTGTGTGTATTCATTAGTCAAAGGTTTTACTGTAAAAATATGTTTACCACTTAAAGTAGTTGTCTTGACTTTCATCAGGATCAGGAATAATATTTAATAATTGCTGTACCATATTTAATGGCTTAAGCAAAGCATCTTGATGTAATACCTATTTTAATTGTAAACAAATAAAAATCATTAAATAGTATTATAATAATAATTTTAATATCAAATATATACCTGCATGTATGAACACAACCATGCTGCTGCACAAATAGGCAAACAGAACATAGTGGATCTCATTGAATCTAAAATACGTTTAACATCATTACTACTTAATGTAGAATTTTCCCAAGCAACTAAAACATCATGTGTAGCTCCAATTATAGAAATACAGATTTGATCCCAACTTGAATCACTATAAAGGTATAATATTTAAAACACAATAACAACTACATTAAAATATACAATATTAATTAAAAATCAATTCAAACCAATTTATTATATCTTCTCCATTATCAATAGCTGTCAGCAGGGCTTCAACTTTACTTGGATCCCATTCACCCATCATAGTTTCATGAGATTTTGGATTTCCAAGTTCTACCATACATTGCCGACACCATTTTTCAAAAAATGTATCATTGCCACCATCAGGGAAAATTGCCTTTAATTGAAATTTATTTTATTTTTAGTTTTAATTCTATTACTTTGTAAAGAGTATTTTTTTTTATTTACTTGATATCCATATTTTTGGGTTATAAAACATAGCATCAAAAACGTCATGTCAAACAATACAGCGTTAGTGCATACAGCTTTCGCACCATCTTGTAGATTGATTTGTTTACTGAATTCATTAAATTTAATCAGTTTAGCAACAAACATACGTAATTTACCTTCAACTGATGCAGCTGCCAGAATTAATTCTAAACTGTTACCAGTGAGTACTTGACTGAGAACACTAACTATGGCCTCCTAAAAATAAACATTGAAATGATATTGATATAAAGAGCGAAATAACTAAATAAAGCAAAGTAAAGTAAAGATAAGTAAAGTATAGACAAAAAAGTCGGACATACTTCACACCATGGGTATTGTTCGCTCTTTGGATCACATACTTTTGGTGGGTGTGTAGAATTTTAATAATATAATTCTGAACAAAGGAAGTTAATAATATAAAGAACAGTAATGGTCCTCAATTTCAACATACCCACTAAGTGTATCTGACCCAAAGAGCAAAGATAACTGTGGTGCGAAGTGTGTCTTGCTTTCTTATCTATACTTTACTTATTTTTATCTAATTAATAAAAAAAAAAAAATGTTAGAAATATTTTCAAAATATTTTTTCACATTTTTAAAATATTCTTGCACACTAAAATGTTTCTTATATTATTGGCTATCTTGCTTAAATTTTCATAAAATTTGGATAAAAAAATTATAGTTTCTGAGTAATTTTTGTCAAATTTCGGGTAGTTTTTTCAAAAAAAAAAAAATATAAAAATTTGAAAATTAAAAAAATGACTTCTTTAAAGTACCAACTAGAGAAAAATCCGGTTTCAAAAAGTTGCTGATTGAGACTTTTGGACAAGTATTTCTACACCAAAGTGTTTACAGAAAAAATAAAATAAATAAACATCATTGTAAAAACATTAGCTTTTTCACTTCATACAGAATCCAAAAAAGTAATGTAAAGTAAAGTAAGGTAAAGTAAAACAAAGATAAATTAAGTATAAATAAGAAAGCCAGACATACTTCGCCATTCACACCATGGGTATTCTTCGCTCCCTGGGTCAGGTATTCTTGGTTAGTGTGTTGAAAGTGATGACTTTTATTGTCATTTATATTATTAACATACTTCTCTCAAAATTGTATTATTGAAGAAATAATTTATCCTTTTTTTAAAATTCAACTCATCCATCAAGAGTATCTGACCTGAGGAGCAAAGTATACTCGGAGTGTGAGGAATGTCAGGCTTTCTTATTTATACTTTACTTTACTTATTTTTGCGTTACTTTACTTTTTTATTTATTCATAAACTATACCACAAAAAATAAATCCAGATTATAAATTATTTATGGTTCAAAGTAAATATAAATATAAAAAATTTTAGAAAAAATTTATAAATATAAATCTTTACTAATAAAAATATCCATATTAACGAGAAACGACTTACTTGAATTTTAGAATAATCGGAATCTAAAGTTCTAAGCATTCTTTGTAATGTAGGCTCAGTCCTCATAATAATTGTCAAAACATTGGATGGTGGATTTGGACTACTAAGTGTTGAAACTACACTAGCTCTAAAAAATTACCACAAAAAGTTTTAAATATTCAGCACACAAATAAGTTTAAAAATTAAAGCCATTAATACCTCCTTGCAATGATTGAACTACATTGACTCTCAGTAACAAAATCTAGTTTCATTAATTCTTTGAGTAGAAGTTCTATAGAGCTACAGGCAGTATGAGAATCAATAAAATCTAATAATGGAAACATCTCTAATAGCATTTCAAAACCCTGAATCACTTCTTCGGAAGCTTTAAAACTTTTGGAGTCTTCACAAAGATGCTTTATGATGTGTGGCAGTTTTATAAATGTAAATGCTCCCCATTGTGGACCATAATCTTCTTTACTTAAGGAATCCCGCAAGCACATAAGACACGCACGAATCAGTTCACAATACAACCGTGGATTATTGTAACCCTTTAAAATACAAAATATTCAAGTTGATATAAAGAGCTTTTAAGTTTTCATATAATTAAAACTACCAACTTTAATCTGACGAATCATTTTTAATTTATCCACTAATACTTGGGTCTCTGTTGTAGGGTTTAACATAACTCTAATGGCTAACAAAGGCTGTAATACATAAGTAATTGGTTCATTGTATGTAGTAACTGACTCCATTGCAGTAAGTTTTGTAGAGTTCTTGAAATTGATATTGCATAGCTGTCTACAAACAAAAACAAAAATATAAGTTTTAAACAAAATAATATAATATCAAAATATTTACTTACATTAAAACCGAGTGCACATGTGGAATATTTGTATCTATTGAATTCTGTACATCTTGACTAATTTCTTGACACTTATTAACAATAACCACATATAAATCTAGATTGATGAACACATTATGTATACATTGATTTTAATCTATGATGAGTTTAAAATATTAAACTTACCAGCATCATCGTGTTTTGCTAAATAAAGCATTGCAAACACGAAATCGTTGTTTAATAGATACTCTAGAATTTGAATAGACTTATTTGCAATACGATCTTCAAGTCGGTTAGCAGTCCCATTTTTAGGTAAATGTCCACTTCGAATACATGTCAATAGCCAGTCTACCAATGACAGTAATGCTCCAGCAAGCACACTTTCTTCTGGCTTGCCTCGACATGTTATACCATGCTATCAAAAATAATCATAAATAAAAATGTTAATGTAAATTTGAATATCTAAATATTCAATGTTAAAAACGCTACATACCAGTGTAGACTCCAGGAAATCTAGCAAAATTATGACGCACGATCTCTTGTGGAATTTATCATACTTGCTAATACGTTGTACGATTGCTGCATAAGACACAAGCTAAATAAAAAAAATATATATATATATATAAATTATATAATATAATAGCACTATTGTTAATATTATTAATTTTTTACTTACTTGGCAGTTTAATGAATGTCTTAAATAAGAAAGCACAAGTTCATTAGGATAAGAACCAACTAATGCTTGTGATAATATTATGTCGGCCAAATTATAGACATCTCCACTTACTCCTCTGGGCAGAACCTAAAAATAATATATACGTAATTACTAATTCTCATATTGTGATTAAATTATTACAATATATATATATTACTAGAAAAGCTAAGAAATTATTGCAATAGTTTTCTATTAGATTTAATGATAAGTAAGCTATGAATTAATTTGACATGCAAATTTTCATATGTGTCACTATTGTATCACAACGGTACCGCGGCACACGCACTTGTGTCACCTCATGTAAATATAACGCAATTATGTATAGGGCTTTATCACATCACCTGATCATTGGCAACAATGATGATCAATTTATACTACATAAATTTCTTTTTTAAAATTATATTTTTAGCTTTAAATTTAAATGCTTATTAATACCTTTTCATTTTTTTTACTATCATTTGTAACAAAAGTATTTATTTTATTTTATAAACACATTTTTTAAAACATTTTCTGTTTTTTAATTGTTGTTCTTGCTTGATGTCTTTAATAAAAAAATTAAGTGGACCTAATTGAGTTGTATTATTATTAATGGAAGAAATTAAAAATATATTGGTATACAAATGCATACATTTTGGGTAAGAGCATATTTTTGCATATTATTAAAAAAAATAAGATGATATCAAGTGCATATTTAAAGGTTTTTTGATGCATAAATGCATACTTTTTTAAGCTTTTTGAGTGTATACAAATCTATACACTAGTTATAAGGATTATAACTATCTTTCCCTGCTTGCTTTAATCTGTGATTATCATTTAACTTGTAAACACATATAAAGTGTAATTATTTTTTATAATATATTTAGTCATTGAGTGACAATATTTGGGTTCACTCGTTATTATATTTATTTTTAATTATAAATAATAACTTTTAATAGATTTGGTTCGTCATTAAAACCACTTTTACACCATATGCTTATTATGAACATATTATATTGTCTAAATATTGCTGTAAAGTACTAAAACACAGTAGAGCGCATACTGCAGTTACATTGTTGCTGGTACACAGTGCTTGAATCGAGGGAAGACGCGGGGGGACGGAGTAACTTCTTCTATTTTCTAAATATTTCAGCGTACCCCTATTAATTTTTTGAAAAACACCTCACGGGTATATAACGTATTCCAATTTTTGGGGACATTAATTTTTTTTAAACTTATGCGTCTCTCTTCTAATTTTTTTCCAGTTCAAGCACTGCTGGTACAGCACAGCACATGTGACAAGATGGCCCATTTTCATTTTATTGTCTCATAAAAATTATAAATGGAAAACATTATAACTTGAATCAGAATACAAAAAATTAAAACACATTGTAATACTTTAATTTTATTCAATTAAATTTAGCAGTGACTAATTCAAATTGATTTAACAAAATATATACTTGAATTAAACCAATTTTATTTTTAATGTTTTGTGAAATGTATAAATAAAATATATCTACATTAGTTAGTAGCATTTAAATGTATTCCCCCAAGTAAAAATAGTTAATACTAAAAATTAAACATAAATAAAAATATTTGTAACTACTATGCAAACTTATCTAATTAAAAATTTCCATTGTTTTGTTTTACTTATTTAACTGTTTAAAAATCAAAAATCTGTTATAATTAATGTGTTTATTTGATTGATAATATAAAATATCTTTATATACAATACACATTGTAAATTATAGAATAATTAAAATTATTAAAAAAAAACCTATAATATTTGAGCATACATCATTAAATTTTATAATAATTTAAAATTATTAGCTTCTTCAAAAAAGAACAGAGGAATACAATTTTTGAAAATAATGAGAAAAAAGAATAATATATTATTTCCTAAGATTAAACCACTTATATGCATGTTCAAAAGAGAAAACATTATTTTTAAAACTTATAATTATTTGACTTTTGTACAAATGATAAAAAATTATCCAACAATATGATATAATAATTGATCCTTCAATCAACCATTTTTACAACATTATTTGTACTTATTTAGAAATTACATTTAAGTACTAATATAAAATACCAATATATTACTAACATTTTGCAAAGGACAAATTATTTTATTCTTGCACTGATTAAGGATACCTTATTACATAGCAAGGAAATATCTGAGCCTTATGAAAATGTGTAATAAGTAATTTGATTTTAGAAAAGTACCATAATAATCACCCAATCAAAAAGTTTTGATGTAATATAAGTTTTCATAAATTAATAATTATGTGCAGAATGTCCCAGGAATATTTACATTTGAATTGTTTTCCACGTAGAAATTAAAACACTAATGAAACCATATTTCTATATATAAAAAAAAAATAATAATAATGCTTGTATCTACTTTAGTCTTTGGAGTTCTTTTGTTTTCTTTAATAGTTAACACTACAATATTTAACTTTGTATTCTGAAAGAAATATTAAACTTTAATTGAATATTTATTTTTCAACAAGTTTAAGATTTATAAACATATTTTAATTTAGAGAAGCAAGGAGTACCATAAAAATGTTTACTGACATTACTCTGCAACTATGAATTTTAAATATTTACTACTTTTAAAATATTGGTTGGAAAGAAAAACTTAACCAACATTTCTAAAACCAAAATCCTCCACTTTCAGACTATTAAGTAGTGGTTGTCATTTAAGAAAACTAAAAAAATTACACTAATCACTCGTATAAGAATAATAAAAATAAACTCTGTTCATTGATAAAAATATATTATTAGGAGTTTGAATAATTAATTGTACTATAAATGTAGCTGGGTAAAAAAAAAAAAAATAAAGATATAATGAATAAATGTAAATATATTTTATTTTTGTTAGTAATTTTCGAATGTACTTTAAATTATATCAATTAAAGACACCCAAAACTTGTACTAAGCTAACTTAACTAATTGTGATGAAAAAAAGAAAAAAAATACGTAAAATTATACAGCAGTATCAAACTTAATTTTTTCATGACGTTCATAGACAATAGGTAAAGAAGTAGCAAAACTTCCAGGATCTGTAAGTGTTCCAGTTTTTCCAACGGGTAATTCTGTAGTGTATAATTCTCTACGGCAAACTTCTCTGAGCACATAATCCCATTCAATTGCTCTATATAAACGGGTATCATGTATGCGCATCATGACGCCATCTACACGTAAAAAGTATCGTAACAAAGCAAAAAAGCCACTAGGCATACAACGGATTTTTACAGAACACACAGCTATACCGTTGTCATGTAATTCATCTTCAAATAAAGTTAAGTCTGAATAGAAAAGAATCTCTTCTTGTTCTTTGAGTTTTTCTATATCTATGCGCTCATCAGTAGCTTCAGTAAGTGTACACCCAAATAATGTACCTTCATAATATGTTGAATAAGTCCAATCAAATGGATTGACGTCTCTATCAACAAGGCCAGTATAAAGTCTAGATTCTTTCCATTCTTTTGAGCATGCAATTTTTACAGGTGCCTTATACGGATCAACATCTCTAAGTGCATCCAAAGCACAGAAACGAATTCCTGACTGCCCACCAGTTTTTATCTCTAAAATATTATTAGGAAATACCATCTCAGGTAAGTGATGCAGTTGTAATTCAGTCGAAAAACGACAAAAGTCACAGCATGAAGGCAAAGGCTCATTGTTGTGTGAAGAACATCCTGATCCAAGTATATGGCTTTTGGAAGAAACGATCGTCCATTTGTTGGTTTCAAATTGTTCACATTTGGCAGTCATTTTGAGATGATGTTATAACACCTGATCAACAAAATTATTTAAAAACTGTCACTTCACTGAACAAAAATGTTTAATAAAAGTACAAATAAATTAATATTCAAACCACTAAAAATTAAAAACACATTTTTATATTAAGCAAATCGCTTGTTTGTAATAATTGTATGTACATAATTTTTTTCTTTTTTAAAGTTCATAAAATGTAATACTTAGAAAAAGCCTACTATTATAATTTTATTTAATTTTGCCTTAATACTATAACTTTACTATGTATTCAAATAATACAAATATAAAATTTTAAAATACAAATTAAAATCACATAACAAATAATAGTTATTGATTTCCTATTCATTTTATTATTACAAAATACTTTTTATATTTACCGTATTTGTATTGATGGTAATACATTTTGATACTTTTTAATGTATGTTAGTTAATCGAATCTATAGTAGTACTCATCAGAATTTCATGTGTAAATGAAGTAGGAATAACAAATAAAAATTGTTTGGCAATTCTTATCTATTCTAGTTTTAAACAGATTTGGCACATTATAAATCAAACATATCGAAAAAATTTATGAATAGGTAGCTTTTATACATTTATTTTCAGTATTTCACTGAAATGGAAATTAATAAATAATAATTAGATACCTACCTACTTAAATAATTATTTTTTTTTAAATGACACCCTAATATAATGGTTTTCAACCATTTTTTGAAGAAATGGGTACCTTACATCCACCACCATAACATTTATTTTACAAAAATATACCTACCTACTGTATAATTATGCTTTAATTGTTTAGAATAATTGTAACACAAACTTACAACTACATATGAATTGAACAACAATTGTGTTTATACTGTCAATAAGGTAATACAATTAAAATTGACAGAATAGTAAAAATAATATTAATAAGGTATTGTTTTTTACTTTTTGCATAATTATTTTTTGTTAATTTTCAAAACTGTGGAGAGAAACCAATATCATATTATATTAGGTATATGATCTACAATAATTTCTTCTTATCTAAGGTTGATGACACACTATAGAGTGCCACCGCACCTTTGTCGAGAATTATTGTGGCCAAATAGCACTTTTAGAAACGAGAATCAAGAAGCACAACGTAACTGCATGGCAGATATAAAAACTATACATTGTTAGCAAGAATAAATTGGTTGATAATTTTTACGAAATGCATATTTTTGATCTACATAATTACCGATTTAATAGATATTCCCCACTGGATTTCCGTCCAACGTTCTCCCCAAGCTTTCAGCACTAATGATTTCAAGCTACTCGTTTTACTGGTAACTTTGCTCGGCTCCATTTACGAAAAGTGCTCAGCGACCATTTCGATTCTGAGCATAACAAAAAAAAAAAAAAAAAAAAAAAAAAAAAATGAAACACAATAATATGATCCAATCGAGAAAAAAAGTGATAATAATATTATTATATTTGCGTGTAATGAACTTCGTTCAACAAATTATCGAATTTAATATATTATTATTTTATTTTCCAGAAACTTCTGTACTTACAAGAGATACACTGTTCACACGGTGGCACTTTTCAAGACACAAACTAAAGACGAGACGACGACGACGACGTTAACACGTATCTTACGCAAAGGGGATCGATGTCGCGAATGTCAGAAGAAGCGGCACCGCGTTTACAACTTTAGTACTTTATCTGGGTGTCTGGAAAGCCGAACAACGTAAACATCAAACAATCAACATTGGACTGATAATGATTACTCGGATACCGCGGTTACCGCGCGGTAACAGCTGAAGCTGCTACGGCTTGCGTCGTGTGGCGCCAAATTAAATTTTGAAAAGACTCCGTACCATAGATCAAGGGTTCTCAACCTGTTGAGGTTCATGCCCTTTTTTATATCACATTGTATGAGGTCAAGCCCCCCTTCCCACTACTATAAGACTGAATTATAATATGTTATGTACAAAATATATATAATTTATGTATTCAATGTTAACATGAATAAAACAATCATATTTTTCATATTATTAAAAATAGTAATGTTGGTTGTTGCACAATGATGACCTACTTACAAAAAAAAAAAAAAAAAAAAAAACAATAAAAATAATAAAAAACAAAATATAGATAACCATAAACAATATTTTCATGTTTCGTGGTGAAATGTGGTTTAATGTGAATATTTTCACGCCTCCCCTGAAATTTTGTGACACCCCCCAGGTTAAGAACCCCTGCCATGATGACGTTCCACTCAGACACTTCATAAGCTTCTTTGCTTTGTTTAGAATATAAAATATGTTTTGATTTTATTTATTCATAATTAGTAATATACCTTTTAAAAATAAAAAAGTTAAAAGTGTAAGATAGATAAAAAAGAAAATTAAAAGTGTTTTTTGGGAAATCATACTGTAAAATGTGAAATATGTGTATGAACAATAAATAAATTAGTAATATTTTTATATAAATACTTGCCCAAAAGTTAGGCACAGCAACTTTTTGAATAAGAATTTGCCTCAATTTGGTATTTTTAAGAGATCATTTTTATCTTTTCTCAAAATTTGAAGAAAACTATCTAAGAGTTGACAAAAACGCTTTTAAAATTTTTTTTCAACCTTTATGAAAGTTTAAATATATGTTGACTATAATATGAAAAATATTTTACTGAAAGAAAATATTTAGTATGTGAAAACCTTTTTTTCTCTATTCTTTCTTAACAGTGGAACTAAGTAAAAATAATTTTTATTTGTAATAATAATATACTTAATAATGTTTAAGTAAAATTTTCATGTATAAACTGAAGTTTCATCAGAATCTTCTTATTAACGAAATTATTTATCATTTTTAGAATCTGAGCAAAGCGAAGAAGCTTTATGATTTCATAATGATGTTTATTTATTTTCTTTATGTGAACATTTTTTCGTATAGAAATACTTATCCAAAAGTTTTGATCAGTACCTCTATAGATCCAAAATCACATCCAAATGATACTTTAAAGAGGTCATTTTTCAAATTTCCCAATTATATTTTCAAAAACGCAGAAAAAGTGTCAAAAAGTTGTTAAAAAACGGCAAATTATGCAATTACCGGAATTTTCGAAAAAATTGTAAATTGTTTTTTAACATAACTTTAAAAGTAATGCATTAAGAAACTTGAAACTTTCACCAACTAATAACAATAATTATCACTATACTTTATAAAAATTTCAAAAATATTTAATCAATTTTGAAAGTTAAGTACA
This sequence comes from Stegophylla sp. TES_Ste_2020, assembly GCA_025469315.1. Lineage (NCBI taxonomy): Eukaryota > Metazoa > Arthropoda > Insecta > Hemiptera > Aphididae > Stegophylla > Stegophylla sp. TES_Ste_2020. The sequence continues at coordinate 3,228 of JAIPRM010002977.1, read as the reverse complement.
GCAATTTGAAAATTTCGAAAATTTCTCGTTTTTACGTAATAAAATTTTTAATTCTTGATATTTGACAATTTAATATGATCTCACTCACATATATGTCTAATTGACCTGAAAAAATCTCGAAAATTGTTAGTCAACGCCAAGACTTGGCGTACTGATTTGGGGGATGAGATTTGAATCGCAAAAGTAACTCCAGTAACGGGTTCGAATCTTACCCGGTAAACTAATAATATTATTTTCCACTTTTTTCGTCCGTAACTGACCCCAGAGGCGACACAATAAATAATATTAGTAAGATAACTACAGACTGTCCAGCACATCCATCAGAATATTTGTTTCGCATATTAATATGATTAATGCCATATTATCACAATACAAATGTAGGTCAAACAGATCGATTGACTAAAGTCAAGTTTCTAGGTATTATGACCCGTTGAGACGACGCTAACAAAAGGACAATAGGATTTGTCGGTTTTGATTCGAGAACTTTAGTTTTGTTCCAGATCATTGGTCGATTTCCAAACTTATTCCTCAGCATAATACAAAAAAAAAATATATATATATATAATACCTACTCTTTCTCCTCGGATAATAATTTATTATTTAATAGACTGAATTGGGATTTCGTAGGTAGTGGAGAGGAAATATGGACTTCGTTTCCAAACAATCACCTGCAGGCTGCAGATTACTTTTGGAATATTTATGCATTCGCGAATTTATTTAATGTCTTTAAATTTCAAAATTCTGTAAAGAGAGAGAGAGAGAGAGAGAGAGAGAGAGATGGGGGGGGTTGTTATTACATAGAACAATATTACAGAGAGTTTTCTTGTATTATAGAAATATTAAGTTCAAAATATGTAAAAAAAGTAAAGTAGAGTAAAGTATAGACAAGAAAACCGGACATATTCGCACCACGGATCAGAGAGTGTGTAGAATTTCAAAGAAATGATAAATCATTTCTTCGATTAGACGATTCCGAACAACGACGTTAATAATATAAAGTAGTCATAATATAATACAATAATAGTTGTCATTTTCAACACATCCACTGCGACCCACCAAGAAAATTTGACCCGAAGAGCGAAGAATATAAGTGGTGCGAAGTATGTCCAGCTTTTTTGTCTAAACTTTAGCTTTCTTTTTTTATCCAATAAATAAAGAAAAGGGGGAAAAAAATCAATGAGAAAAAAGTATTAGAAAAATGTCCAAAATTTTCGTGAGATTGAAAATTGCTTTTTAACATAACTTCTCACCAACTACTAAAAACGGCCCCGAGAACATTGCATAACAATTTCAATAAGATTTGATCAATTTTGAATTGAGTACAGCATTTTGAAAATTTCGGAAATTTTGTTAACATAACTTCAATAATAATAATAATAATAGATCTAGAAACTTTCACCAAATACTAAAAATATAATCACGCGCATTATTCACAAAATTTTCAAAAAATATTCGACCGATTTTGGGGCGAGTACAGAACTTTGAAAACATGAAAATTTTATACGAACATATTCATATGCATTACCAATGATGTTGAAAAAATTCAACACACCTACATGGAATATTCCATTCGAAAAGCAAAGAATACCCATGTTGCGAAGTATATGTTCGGCTTTGTATAAAGTTCAGTAAGTTATAGTAACGGTAATTTTATTAAGTTTTATTAATTTAAAATTAGATATAATATGCAATGTTGGGATATTAACGTGTGCTGCAGTGTTTATACATTTTATTATATTCAATATTTTATTTATTTACATTAATTATTCGTTGTAGATTTATAATATTATGATAGCACAAATTTACCGACAGATGGCATCACTTAACTTGTTACGGCGCACGTCGTTGAGAAATAATATTATTTCACTGCCAACATTTTAATTTCCATATTTAATTTAACGCCAAAATGTTATGCTATTAATAATAATAATAATAATAATAATAATAGTATAGGTTTTATCACAGATTATAATTTTTAGTATGTATTATATTTTATTATTATATTATATTATGAGTTTATTTTAAAACATTTATAATTGTGTACAATTTAATTCTTGAATGTCATATTAAAATAAAAGTGATTTAAAAATTCAAATTGTCTTATTTATTTTCCTACAAAAAAAAAAAAAAAAAAAATTCAATTATTAGATTACAAAAATAAACTACATGTATATTTTAGTTATAAATATGCTAATAATTCAGATTGCTCGTTCAAATTTGGTTATATTAGCAAAATAAATTCGAAAATTAAAGACCATGCAAGAAAGTTAGATGTTTTGTTAGATTCTAATAGTCATATTATGATAACTGTAGCGAAAAAGCCATATAATGTTTGAAGATTGTACGAATTAAAAAAAATATATATATATACATTCATATTTATGCGATTAGACTTTGATCGGACGACTATGAGTTGGTTCCTGCAAGATTTCATGGTAATACAACCGTGTTAAATTAAATTTTCAAATTATTATGATGTATTCAACCAGCAACAATTTCCTTCTCATTTAAGAAATATTTCAATAATAAAAAATAATATTTCCCTATTTATGACTATCAGCAGATTCTGTGCGTGTTTTGGCACTCGTCGCTTCGCTCTGCTCCATCTATATACACCCCTCGACTTTTTGTACAACTTGGGGACATTTTGGTAATGAAAAGCCAAAATTTGTACAAGTCCAACGTTCAATATTTCCCGATAGTTCTTTTTGGAATCTGTATTCGATTCAATTTTATTCGGGAACCAATTCCGCGTTTCCCCACTGATCACCACTGCAAGTATTATCATCACTAGAACTCGGAATTTCTTGCGTTTGCATGTTGTTTATTGTGAGTTTATTAGATTTATTGCTAAGCGAGTTGAAAATTTATCTCACGGTAATAAGAAATAAATATTAAAAGCCGGACATAATTCGCACGACGGGTGGTATTCTCTTGACGGGCATATTCAATTTTAATAAATCATTTCTTCAGTAAAACGATTCTGAACGAAGGAAGTTAAGAATATAAGAAAAAAAAAAAAATGTTCGAAAAATGTCCAAAATTTTTTTTCACATTTTCAAAATTTTCTTACGCCAAAATCTTTTTTATAGGATTTTCTATCTATGTTTAAATTTTAATAAGATTCGGATCAAAAAATGATGGTTTCCGAGTCGTTTTTGTCAAATTTTGGGTAGTTTTTTCCAAAAAAAAAAATTAAAGAATTGAGAAGTTCAAAAAATGACCTCT
>JAIPRM010002976.1:0-27958 GCA_025469315.1 Stegophylla sp. TES_Ste_2020 | reverse complement strand
GGTAAAGTACTTTGGTAACCATGACAACACTTAGATCTAAATAAACAAAAATGTAGTTTATTCTGTTTATATGGGCATATATAAACGGACATTTTTTTGGGCAACGAAGTGCACAGGTACAGCTAGTTTAAAATAAAAATCGAATTATTTATTTTTGTAGTATTAATATTTTTTTTTGTTTATTTCATTTTAATTTGGCGATGAAGGGACAAAGTAGTTTTATTTTATTTATTTATTATATTTCATGAATATGCATTAAAAATGTTTTAATAATTTATAATTTAACATAAGAATAACGAAAATTATATGACAAGCATTAATAACAATGTGTAATAGCAAAAATTAATGAAAAATAGGGTCTGGCTGACAATATTATTATTGTTGATTACGTGTTAAATTCTCGATTCGCTCGTTTTTAAATGCTCGTCTATTAAAGTCTCTTGTAAGAAGAAAACTATACCTTATGATTAGGGCTCGGATGTTATTGCATTTGCGACTTTTTTCCTGTTGCTTGGATTTGTTGTTAAGTAAGATTGAAATTTGTTTCATACGAGTACGAATTGAAATCTAGAAGTTTTTAGTGCAACTTTTTGCAACTTTTGGAAATTTTTGAATTTGATTGCAATTTCGCTTATTTTCTTTATTTATAATGCAATTATTTTAGATACTTTTCAGTGTTATTTACATAATTAAGTGTGTTTTCGGGCTTTGTAATGGTGACGTGCCGAAATGTCTGGCTTGAGTATTGTTTTTTTAAAAATAAAGCTCCGAATATACCATTTCCTTCCCAGCTAATTATAATTCGTTGGGGTATATGGAAAAAATAAATATTTTATAAAAATGTATTGTATATAAATTATTTAATAATTTATAATATTGAAAAAAAAAAAAACAAGTTGAAAATCTTTTGTCGTGCAATAAGGAAGGAACATTTTTATTAGATAAAAAAAATTCAATTTGAAAAAATTATTTTCAGGTTCCTGAAGGATAGGACAAAAAACCAGTTTAGTAATAATTTTAATTGCAACTTTTAAGTGCAATTTTGAGTATTTTTTACTGCAATAACGCAATCCATTTTTGAAACTTTTTAGTGCAATAACTTCCGAGCCCTACTTATGATCATTATATGGTTTAGCAGGTTTACTGTTAGGCGGTATTGTTTTTAGACCGTAAAAATACATTGAAAATAATAATAATAATAAACGTATTTTGTTTTGCTGCAGTACGCCAAAGCTGAAAATCGCCAAATATGAAAAAACGTATCAGTCTTCTTTGGCCGCCCACATGTTACTGCTTACTACAGATTCTGAAAAAGACAACAGGTGTATTAAATTTAAGGTAAAATTCAATATACATTTATATTATTTTGCAGTTACATTTTAAAGTACAATATTAGTAGTTTTCGTTGTGTTGTGACTAGACCGAAAATCTATTAGGTGTGGCTATATACAGTATTACTTGAAAATTGACTCGTTGACTCGTGGGAGGCTTTTAACCTCCATCCTAACATATTATTTAATACTATTTTTATATTAAACAGCAATTCTGTAGTAAAATGAAAATTTTATCTGTAATTATTTTAGTCTTATGTTTTACTAAGGATCACTAGAATAACACTTAAAATAAAAATATAAAATGTAAAAGAGTAACAGATAAAATATAGATGAATTTCGATCATCATGATGAGTAATAATCTCAAATCTGGGTGGTCGGGGAAAACCAGAGGAAAAAGGAGTGCAGGATAGTAAAATCTGTTAAAATATCTTATTATAAGTACATTGATTTTATTAAATTAATTAATTTAAAATTTCAAGAATTATCAAAAATTTGGAAAAATATCATAAATCTTAAAATATATCTATATGATAGGGAGGAGGTAGGGTCTGCTGCATAATCATAAAGTTATTAGAACTTTTAAAACCAACACTTCGAATGCACATAATTTATCTGCGAGAAAATGTTTCCTTGTGTACTTACAAAAGTGTAATTGGCCGAATCGAAAGAATTGTCGGTTGTAGACGTGAATCGGACGAGTTGATTAGAAGTGCAATTCTCGTATCATTTCACATTTGATTTATTTAACTCAATATTGAATAGATTTTGAATATTTTTTAGCGATATTAAATTTTGATAAAAAATTCGTTTTTCTCTGTACTTTGTTTATTTGATTTTTTAAATTTTTAAATACACGGGAAGTCTGAATATGCGCTAAGTCGAGCATTCGAGAAAATTTCAAATGCCACTCAATTTTGTACTTATATCATATTAAAAATATTACAAATTTGTATATTATGCATATTAAAGCATATAATGGATCGGTAAAAGCATTTTTCTCGGAGGGCTGTGACTATACAATTCGGCCCTGAGTTGCTTGCTTACATATGAAAAATACTTGATCGAAATTACGTATTTTAACGTGTGTGTATTATTATTTGTTAAATTTTGCTGTAAACGTCATCTCGGCCCACTCGTTTCCCAGTTCGACTCCGATTATGATATCAAACATTTCAGATTTTGCTTTAAATCTTTAAACAGTTTTGTAAATACTAATCGTTTTAAAATTCTGAGTTCTTGTATATTTTTTATAAAATATTTTATTTTTTTATGCTGTTGATTTGTACAATATTATTACAATCGGTGGTGCACGATTGCGGACGCTCATTTTTAACCGGACCTTTTTCATAACACGATTGCGGACGGTACGTGTTTTGCGACGTTGTCACGTTATACGTTATACTATAGAAACATATTTTGGCGTTTCATTATTAATTATATTATGTCGCAGTGGACGATAATAACTATTTATCAGTATATTATATTTTGAGACGTTTTCATGCTCGTGCAATCCGACTATCATTCTATGCAATTAGTAGTTATCATGTTCCCTAACATACACGCTAATCAGGCACGTACACAAAATAAATTTTCGGGGGGTGTTCATAATAAAATAGTAGTATTATACGTACAATGTACATATATAAAATGACTGAACAACGCTGCAATTAAGAAATTTCGGGGAGGGTTTGAACCCCTAAAACCCCCCCTTGTATACGTGCCTGACGCTAATTGATTGTAAATTTCTTCCCAACATATTTTTATGTTTTTAGCACATCCTCCGTTATGTAGTTATTAATAATAAATAATATCACTGATTATAAAAACTCGTTTTTAGAAATTAAATTGTGCTTTCAGAAAGTTAAATGATTATTGGCTATTGCCAAATGCCGACAAAAATGTTCGGTTATTATATTACAATTTAAGTTACGGGTTACAGTCTAAAACTTTTAATACAGTGTTGTGCATATTAGTTTTGTGTTTGATATATTTTCTTTATTCCTATAATAAGTAAAATTATGGAAAATATAGTTAAAATTATTTCATCAGAACATAGTAGTGAACTTATTCTCATCGGAACTGATAAACATCGTCAGCGAAAAGACGGAAAAATAAAATGGTTGTGTACAAATAAAAATTGTAGTGTTAGTATTTTGACTTCGTCTGATAAAAAAACAGGACTACTAATTTCACACACATCCGCCTCATGAAGTAATTTCTATTTTGAAAGAAGTATTTTGTAGTAATTTCTATTTTGAAACACAAACTGACACGTGCACAATATTAAAATCAATCAACTATGGAAGAAAAAAATGATTTACATAGAATTAATTGTACAATAAGTTATTTTAATAAATTAAAAAAAAATAAAAATATTTTAAAATATTTAAAAGTAATAGGAAATAGTTATCAAGGAAAAAAAATTTAATAATAGGCATCATAAAAATAATTATTTATAGTAACTTGACGAAATTTTTTAAATAATTATATAATATAGAATTTTTAATAAATAGTTTTAAATATACAACTTTGATGTTTGATCGTAACACGTCTTTTGTCGTATTATTTATCTTTGCTATAATAATTTTATAAGCTTGACAACGTTGCATTGAAAATCGTCCGCAGTCGTGTTGTTTTTAAGGTAAAATTGTGAACCTATTGTTATATCTCTAACGTCCGCAATCGTGTTGTGAAAAAGGCAAAACGTCCGCAATCGTGCGGTACCCATTACAATATATTACAGTAATGTAACTCCTAGTTAGGTATAAAATCTTCACCGAAGAATTAATGGGGCGTGTTAGCCAAATAAATCTTCATCGGATAAGTCAAATTTTGTATTCTAAATTTTAACTTACGTTCGAATAAAAACGGTTGAAGCTAGATTTTATTTCTACTAAAAATTATTGTAAAAAAAATGATATTACTTTATCTAATTTTATATACTAATGTTAATTAAATTAAACAATTTGAAAATCGCCTCTTCCGATAAAGTTTCATTTTGTTGATACGACAGTCCCTTTGATTCTACGGTGACGGTATTTTATAGTGAAAACTGAAAAGATGAAATTCCGAATTTGAGTCGGTACTTTTCAAAAGTTGTTTTATCGAATTGTCGTTAGTGCGTATTTGTACGGGCAGATAGCAATCGCGAGTGGTAAAGTGTATTTGCATGTCCGGTAGATCGCGCACGCTTGACTACTTCGTAAAAATCATCATTCCCCTTGTACCTTATATACGTAGTTTTGTTATTCATTATTTAAACCTTTTTATTACTTTTACCACTAGAAATTTGTATGATTAATACGCGTACCACTTTAATAATTCTAAAACTAAATTAGGAGAGTCAATTTTTTTTTTTTAATATATATTTTAGATTCTAAATGGAATGAAAAAGCTGGTGTTTTTATAATTTTGTAAATTTATTTTTATTTTTTTGTAATTACTTTTTCATTTAGAAATTAGAAATACTTATCCAAGAGTTTCCACCAAAATTTGAATCAGCATTTCGTCTAGATGGTATTTTGGAGGTGATATTTTTCAGTAGTTTTTCTACACTTTAGTAAAAACTAGCCATAATTTCACAAAATGTCTTAAAAACTTAAATTTTTTATGTAAACTTTATGAAAAATTATATAGATTGACAATAATATGAGAAATATTTTGGTGAAAGAAAATGTTTGTAATTTATTTTTCTTATTCTCAGTTAATAGTGGGATATATAACTAGCAGAGAGATCAATAAATATTTTTTATAATGACAGTAAACTTTATAATTTTCAGTTAAAATTGTCTTTTACAAACTGAACCTCCGCTAAATCTTATTTTATTGTAGAAATTATTTTTAGTTTCTTTAAAATTTAACACACCTAACAAATTTTACTAGAAATGCGAAGAATAATCTGCATAGTGCGAATTATGTCAGACTTTTTTACTACCGTATTCCGTAACATAATGCATTTCGATATTACCTAGTGTACTTATTTTTGGCTTCTTTTACGACTCAAAATCGAAGGTTTTACAGTATATGCGCTTGTATAGATCGCACAGATCAGTGTGAGGATTTTGCGTCTATTTTCATTTATTTTTCATAGATCATACTAAGTGATTTTAATTAAACTAAAATGAGTTCCACCCGAGGAGCGGAAAACACCCATGGTGTGAAGTATATCCAGACTTTTCATTATTAATTAATTAATTAACGTTTTTATTGTTTGATATTCATAAAAGTAAAGAAAAATCTAATTAAAAAATTTGTTCGTGTACCACCAACAAGCTTTCCGCGTACCACGGGTTTGGAACTCCTGATTTAGACCAATTATTAATGTATTAAATCGCTTTTGCTGTCCATACGTATTCATCATACGTAGCCTATAAATGTGTATATCTTTATTTTTCGGTGAATAATTTAAATTTCAATCGATTGTCGTTTTAAATTTAACAACAGTTTAAATTTTAATTCAATATACCTGGATGAAAAAAATAAGTCGAAAGAGGTCCAAGTACTAATAGAAAATTTATTCTTCTTTGCATTGGATATTAATGTTAATATAAAATTATTTTGAATCGCATTGAAATGTATAACATGAATCGATGTTATCATTTACCACCGTCCACCAATGTTTATTGAAGTAGGTAATGTCGACTATATACGTATGTATTTATACTTAAAATATTACTTATTATAATTATTATTAATATCACATAATAAATAAATAAATATTTTGTCGATAAATGATTGAATGTAACGTTTTAAAATATTAGACAATAATAAAGAGTGACTATAAAAATCAATGCACTTATAAAATAATAACATTGTTGTATCTTTCAACAATTATTTGCATCGATTAAGTTAATCTTCTAAACAGAGCTTATGCTATTATTTTTTAGAACTACACAACATGTTCTGGTGTTTGCACTTAACTGATTAAATAAACTTGTAGCTTTATTACATATTTACAAAACTACTATTTATTTAAAATTTCAGCGCATTAGACACGACACACTTAATCACAATAATCAGTCTATCTGTTTTTAGAAAATTGGAGTAAAACTTATTTTAGGTAACTACTCATCTCGAACCTACCCTAAAATATGATATTTTAAATTTGTATAAATTTTACTTTTTGTATGAGTTTATTGTATTAATATCGACCAGACTACTTAACTAAAAAAAGAAATATTATATATTTGAATATGGTATTTCATTATAAATTTTTACTTTAAAATAAGGTCGTCTGCAGGGGAAATGAGGCAACAAAAAGTGTATGCGTTAGCCCAATGATTTTTTTTTACAAATGTGATGTTATTTTATCGGAAAATTCAACAACTAGGTATTTAACTGAAAATTGTTCATGTACCTACCTAATTGAATATTAACATTATACATATTATACATTAAAATGTTTTATTAAATATATGTTTTTTCCTTTAGTGGCTATAAATAATAGACTGACGGCTAGGTGACATAGTTTAATGCTCTCAATAATAAATTGTTCTATGAAAATCATTGATTTAAAATACCAAAATTCTAAAAAAATACATACTTCCAATATTTAAATGGAAAATTTTACAGTTAACTGTATTGTTTGCTTAAAATTAAATTGAAAATGTTGTATAATTAACATTATTTTGTTTATTCTAACCCCATCTATTGACACTGTTGGAGTATTTTACCCTACCAAAAACACTGCCGGCTGTAACTAATGTAGTTAGTATAATATGTTCAATTTCATTATAATAGTAATCACTCGTAAATATAACGTAATTTTACCTTAAAGTTAATACTAATGATAAATTTATCAATTACAATAAAATTAGTTAGAAATACCATTTTTATTAAAAGAATAAAATGTAATAGAACTTTTAAAATCGAGACTAAAACACTGCTTTTCTAACGTTTTACTACGGGATCAAAATTAACATTTTGTCTCCCTAAATATATCGAATTTAAATCGATTGACACAGCTACACAGGAAATCTTTTATTTACTATTACCTCCTTCCCATCTTTTTGAAAATCCTGCGTGTATTGTAATTTATATCTTAATTTTAGTATAAGTAGGTATTGAAACTAGTGGCGTATTTGTTACGTATACGTTTTGTCTGATATGAAAAAAAAATTATTTCCGTAATTCGTTAAGGGTTTTGTTGTTTTTCATTTTTAAATCACCCTTAAAATTAAATTTAAAACGATGAACACATTTACGTTTCTATTTAATTCTATATTGTACACTAGTGGCGTAAGCAGGATTTTGCAATTGGAAGGGCTAATAATAATAAATATATTTTTTTAGTTTTATTTGATTTGAAATCGATATTTTATGGTACCTATATAAAATTATCATTTTCACCTTGTGGTAAAATGTCAGTGAAGCTAGTTTCTACCCCTCTTAAGCACCCCATTGAGTGAGTTTCTATTACTTATATGGTCATAAAACTAAAACTCAACACTGTTCCATAGCATTTACACACGATAAAAAACTAAAAGTTTCTAATATTTTCAAATTTCCACATTCAATGAAGGTAAATTTGTTTGATAATTTTATGGAATCTGATGAATCTTATAATATAAGATATTGAACAGGTGGTAAATTCTAAAAAGACATTTGTTTTGATTTGAGGATCAATATTTTGGACGTATCACTAAATAGATAAAATTAGTTTTTATATTATTGTTTTACAAAATATAGTGATATTAGGGTATTTTTGAAATTCAGAAAATTTTTGAAAATAACGTGTTTAAAGTGCGCGGTCTTAATGACAATCTATGATCTATAGAAGGATTAAATAAGACTTTATTTGACTACAGGTTGCTACTCAAAAATGTCAAAAAAAATATAAAACAATTACAAGAGATCTAATTTAATTTTTAATCTTTATTTTTCATAGAAAATAAAATATAATACGGACGATTGGGAGGACTTCAGCCCCTTAGCCCCTCTTCTGCACACACCACCGCTGTACACGTAAAATTAAAACAAAAAAAAAAAAAAAATTACATCATGTTAAATATTTTAAATGCCTGCAAAACGTACGCGTGCGAGCTGAGGTCGACTGAAGTCGTTTTTGCAGTCGAAACAATTATACGAATGGAACATTTTCCGGTACGTTGCGTGATGCGGCGGTGTAATAATAACACGCCGCCGCTGCCGTATAAGCATTCTTGATTATTAAAAGGCCTAACGTTTTGGACACTCGTAAAAGTTTACGATGTCTGGGGCAATGGATACCGTAGCAGGTAGGGTGAGACGCGTACATAGGGAGTATAAAGAGCAATCGCATTGTATTTGTTGGAGTATGTGCTGCTATACAGGGTGATGACTGTCGAAAAATGTCAGAAACTTTTGGAGTCGACTCGACTGTTTAAATTCAAGGACTGTATTTTTTATATATGAACTATAGGCGAGTTAAATAATATTTAATAGACATACATATTAATTATATCAATATAAGTATGTAAATATTGCAAAAATTACTATAAACAATTTCATTTGGTTTAATCATTTTTTGTTTGATTTCATTAATTGTAATTGATGACGCATTACAATCGATTTCCTTCATAGCCCATCATGGATACTGAATTTGGCCTTTGCAACTTTTTCGTAAATTTCATAAATGTCTTATACGCTTTCCTTTATAAAGTTGTTAATGAAATAAGATGAACCATTTGAACCGTTCAAAAGTTGATAATTGTCTTAAAATCAGGTGCCATAAAAATCATATTATGTTATTAAAATAATTTCTCAATTTTTCAATTTTTTATTTTGGAAAAAACTACCTATAATTTGACAAAAACGAACCGGAAACCATCATTTTTTGATCCGAACTATATGAAAATTTAAACATAGATAGAAAATAATATATGAAAGATTTTGGCACAAGAAAATTTTGGAAATATAAAAAATAAATTTTGGACATTTTTCTAACTTTTTTTTTCTCATTTATTTTTTATATTATTAACTTTTTTCGTTCAGAATCGTTTTATTGAAGAAATGAGTTATCGTTTCTTTAAAATTTAATACACCCGTCAAGAGAATCCCATCCGACGTGTGAAAAACACCCCAATGAGCGAAGTACACACTTTTTTTTAAATTTTTTGCTCAGATAGTTTTATATTTGAATATCATATGAGAAAAATGAAAGAAAAATTTATGAGAAAAAAGTGTTAAAAAAAATATTTGAAAAAAAAATTTCACATATTAAAAATTTTCTTATGTCAAAACATTTATGTTATTATCTATTTATATTTAAATTTTGATGAAGTTTGGATTAAAAAAGCCAGACATACTTCGCACGATGGGTGTATTTCGCACGACGGGTGATATTCTCTTGACGAGCGTATTAAATTTTAAAGAATTTTACTGAAGAAATGATTTATCGTTTCTTTAAAATTTAATACGCCCGTCAAGAGAATACCAGCCGTCGTGTGAAGTACACCCATCGTGAGAAGTATGTGCGGCTTTTTATTATTTATTCAGATATATTCTCCTTATTATATTCTTTTTTTGTTAATAAGCAGCGATTCATTAAAAATATTTGGTGACCCAATTTTGGATCGCGACCTTTAGGTTGGGAAACGCTGTACTAGATGATAATTATATTAAAAAAAACATAATTGAATTCGAGTTCAACAGTTATATCTAGTCACCACCAATGCGAACATAACCAGCGAAGTAACGATTAGTGATCGAATATCAATTTTAGTTATTTTATCAGAACTCTAAAAAAATTGGTGTTCTTACTTTTATGAACTTGACAAAAGTTTCAAAAAAAGCCATTTGAAATTAAAAAAACACTATTTTTATTTTCAGCTAGCAACGAATAATTGTAACTTTATTCTGATTGGAAATTCTTAAGTTTCAAGGTCTCAGTTAGCATGGAGATGGACTAAATTGGAAAAATAATTAAAATTTTTCTGGGCTCAATTAGTATGTTTGTTTCTAAAACAATATTATTCTTGACTCGATTCGATTTTTTTGGGACTTGTTTTGTACGCATCTCTCGCCAATCACCCTGTATATACATGAATTTATATACGTATATACGTCCGTATTGTCGTTTTTTCACAGTTAATGCGCGAGGAAATTCGTACCTACTATTTGTTGCTATACAGGTCTCTGTCACATAGGTCTGAACGGAATTTTCAGAAATAACATTGCGCGCGCGGTGTTGGCGGCGAACACGAGCTCTGATGTTCAAACGATAACGGCCGTCGGTGTATACGTATAGTGGAGATGACTCAGCTTTGATATCGAGAGGGTGTGACGGTATATCACCTAAACCCTGTCATCGACGATAAAACAGATCTCGTGGTGTTTCCTCCCCGACGCGACGTCACCCTCTTCTATGCGCACAGTTAGTGTAGTTAAATAAATTATCTCCAGATTTCTATACACGAGAGGGCGGTTCGGTTACGTTTATGTGTACGTATACGGTATACATTGTGTGATTGTAAGCGGTTTTATCCTGAACGAGCCATAAATATTCAGCACTCGTCCAAATTTTAGCGCAAATCCAATTATCACGAATCGTTTTTGGAATCTATACTAAACGTCCAAATACATATATACACATATAGTTTTAAACAATTTATCGTTATCATCGTAGATATAATAAAGCAGGGACGTCACTTCCGGGATCCAAGGGGGGGGGGTGCAAATGCATGCAGTGATTTTTTTTTTTTAACAAATTTCTATAGCGTAAACCTAGATAATTTCACAGAATTAATCGAAAAAAAATAATAATCGTTTTGTAATTTTACAAAAATGCTTTATTTATTTACTTTAGGATGTTTATTTTATTTATTTATTTTTTCTGTAAAAACTTTAAAATACCGGAATACTTGTTCAAAAGTCTAAGTGAAGTAAAGTGAAGTGAAGTGATGTGAAGTGAAGCAAATATAAGTTGACTAAATTATAGGCAAGAAAACTGGACATACTTCGCACCACGGATATTCTTCGATCCTCGGGCCAGGTACTCTAGTGGTCGTGTTGAAAATGACGACTATTATTGTTCTTTATGTTTAACACTTCGCTCAGAATCGTATTATTGAAGAAATAATTTATCGTTTCTTTAAAATTTAACACAACCACTAAGTGTATCTGGCCAGAGTATCGAAAATACCCAAGGATGTTCGGCTTTTTTTCACAATGATTTTTATTTTTTAATTTAAATTTTTTGTCTGTAGACACTTCCTTGTATGTGTAATTAATTGTCCAAAGGTTTTGACCAGCAAATTTTAGAATCAAAATTTGCCTCTAAATGGTACTGTTGAAATATTATTATTTTAAATTGATTTATAGTTAAACAAATCAATACTAACACTAGCATTGCATTAAATAATGAAATTAATTATCACAAACATGTTATTTGTATAAATTTGATGAAATATTTATCAAATTGTATTTGTAAACTACTGGAAAACTATAAAAATGTCCAAAACCTATCATTTATTATCATAGGCATATTTAAGTATTGGTTTGTATACCTATAATTTGGGTCAAATTTTTGGAGGCGTTAGATTTATAACAACTGAAAACAGTGATGGATATTATATTTCCCCCCATTTATACAGTGATAATTTAATATTATATAATATTGCTTTTAAATATGAAATTGTATTTAAATAAAAAAAATAAAAATGCAACTTTGCAACTTTCATATGCACTAAATTTACTAACGATTTCATATGCAAGTCTCTGTCTTTTTAACGAAAAGAAAAATAAATTTAAGCTCCTTGATTTAAAGAGACATATAAGGTAGATTTAATGATTTTATTGGTAAACTTGGACTGCTTTGATTTTTTGAAATTTCAAGAAGTGAATTCAAACACGTTTTTTAACACGTTCTGGCAAAGTAAATTATTTTTGTTTTAACTGCTATATGGCCTGTATGTGGGAGTAGGTTTTACAGGGTAGGTTCTCATGAGGTTTTTTTTGGGGGGATGAAATAAACTTAATTGAAAATTGTATAAATATGAGTATGTATATTTAAAATCTGTAGTGCCGGCTACTCTCTGGAAACCCTCCCCTTCAGACTGCGCCTATATTGGTATATCAATTTGACATAACTTTATTCGGTAGTAGGTACTCAACTTTACTGTTTGTTATTTGAATTTAAAAAAGTTGTATTTGAAATATAATCATCTAGATAACTTAGTGGATGACATAATGATTTATCTGAGGAAGTGAAATAAATATTTTACAATCTGTCTAGATGAGGTAATAAATTATTTTTATAGACAAATTAATTTTACTTTGCTCGGCAAGTTTTTAATTCGATTATTTGAAATGAAATTATGACTACGACAATTAAAATACGAATTTGCAGCGCTCGTTCGGAATGCAAACGCGCATCTAAAGTGACTTATTAGGTATTCCGTTATAGTAAACTCGTCCTCGTAGTAAATATATAATATACGGCTAATTTTTTGCTTCCTTTTTCCAAACGGTCGTCTTTAGTATTCTTCACGTGTTGTCCCGGTTTCCCTCCTACACATACACACACAGACGCATGCTGGTCAGTCACATTAAGTCGTCTCGTGGTGGAAATATCCCCGAAAACCATTTGCAGCCGTGCAATTTTCCAACCCCAGACGGCGATTTTTATTCTTGTTTTTTCCCCTTTTCTTAGAGAAGGCTCTTTTTTTTTTACGTGCATAGAATTTCCAATGGAATATATCCCACGTAATTGTTTTTTAACGATGTCAACACATTTCTACGGTATAATAATATGATAAACGTTGAATATTTATTTCGAAAAGTGAGTTCGAGTATTGAGAGTCTTGTTGATTATAAACACGTATTATTCATATATACGCAAACTTAATTATAAAATGTTGATTATTATAATATAAGCATTCGAAAAAAAAGTGTCATAGTTTTCTATTATTTAGAAAAGCAATATGGAATAAATTAAACAACAATAACACTGTATCTAGGTCGACTGTTATATTATAATATAATTGAAATTTAAAAATACATTTTCGTACTTTGAAATCAAAATTGAAGGCGACATTACTTAAAAAATCTCAAAAAATTGAATAGAAAAAAGTTAAATTTAATTTTAAAAATAAATTATAATAATGCGAATTAAATTATTTTCTAGCCTTTGACATATTATATTTTCTATTCAAATTTTATGATATATATTTTTCTTTTTATCGTAAAAATTGTAATAATTTTTGAACCAATAATAATTTTCTCAATATACAAAAACATTTTATTTTTGTTTAATCCATGAATTAGAAAAAATTAAATGAAATTACACGATTTAATTTAAATTGCAAATAATGTTATAATGCGAGTATCACATAGAGATTTCAGTATTCAACTTAAACAAGTAAGTAGATTTTAATTTTTCAAAAATTGATAATTTTTATTATTTTTATATAATAAAAATTTGAAATAGTAAAGAAAAAAATGTTTCAATTTATTTCTTACCAAATTATTATAACTATCGTGTGATTATTATTAAATTGGAGTAAATCGATATCGATTGCGACAACCCAGAAAAACTCAAAAGTCAATTACAACTCAATTCAAGTTGTCTTCTCTTGCTATATTATAGTAGGTATGCGATTATTACTAGTGTGTAGTACGAAAATTAAGATTTTAGATTTTGAATGGCGTGAAGAAGCTCAGTGTTTTACAGCGATGTTTATTTTTCATTTTTTAAAACTCTTTTATGTGTGCATGTTTTCGTATAGAAATATTAGTCTAAAAATTTCAAGCAGTAACTTTTAAGATCAGAAAGTGTATCTAGTAAGTACTTTTGGGAGGTAATTTTTCAAATTTCTTAATATTTTTTTCAAAAACAAGGAAAACTAGAAGGAAAATTGAGTGAAATGAGTAAAATATGCAGGAAACAAGATTTTTATAAAATCGATTTTATTAATTTTAATATAACTCCAAAACTAATAGGGCTAAAAACTTGAAATTTTGAACCATTATCAACAATAGTGTAACATAGATGGAAAATCTTACTATCATTGGGGTACATGATATAGCAATTTGAAAATACCTAGTGGTTTATCTAATACAGTTTTTAATTCTTAATATTCTTAATTAAAAATCTAACAAAATCTGTCTCATATTTATAATTATAATGAAATAATCTCAAAAATCTTAAGTCAAAATTGAAATTTATAGCCGGTTAAAGTTAGAAATTTGTAAGAAGCGAGTTATTTTTACGTATAATAATCTTTTTCTTTTTTCAATTAATACGTTATGATATTTGAAATTAAAAATACGCTCAAAATTTCCTTTTACTTAAAAATTTCACACGTGTTTATCTACACGTGGTATAATTTTCATAAGGGTTTTCTACTGAATAATTTTGTACAAGTGTTTAAATTTTTTAGAATTATTATGGATCAAATGACGGTTAATCCAAATAATAGCACATATTCAGTTAATTGTGTTTAAGGCGGAAAGTTGTATATCAGTTTACTCACAAATAACTCAATTCATATTTATATTTTTGTTAAAATTAGTAGTGCTACATTATTATCACAAGAGCCTAAACATCAAAACATGGCAAAATTAATCATTTTCACGAATGGACACAAATTTTTCTGTAATTACTAGGGCTAGGGACTTATTGGAGTTAGTATGTTTTTCAAAAATCATTCAAAACATAACTAAGTTATATAGAAATGCGTTTCATAATGCCAGGAGTTGTATACAGTTCTCTATAATTTGCATATTTTGCATATACTATAACTCTTTTTTTGATATAAATGCATACTTCGGTTATATTTGAATTTTAAGTGCATATTTCACCTATTTTTCAATATTTAATTTGAGTTTTCTTGATATTGGAATATTTTTCCCTGAATAACTGAAGAGATTGAATATTATTTGATATTTTTATTTTGTTTAAATGTAAGCTAAAAAGAATAAAGATTAAAAAAAAAAAAAGAAATTTCATAAATAATAGAAGAAGAATTAATAATATATATTAAAATATATTATACATTACAATTTTTAAATATTTTGAGTTTTTTCAGTAAAATTAATGTTATATAAGAGATTATTTTAGCATTTTTGCATATTTTAGAGCATATTTCGTAAATTTTATAGCATATTTGGTACATTTTTAGAGCATAAATTCATGAATATTTTAAGTTTTTTTAGAGCTATAAGTCCCTAGCCTTAGTAATTACCCATTCAAAAATTAATATTGTTTTAATCATGTAAATGTGGAAAATATCTTATCACAGATAAATTTTGGGTAGAATATAATATGTAACAAATTGTTAAACAAATGCAATATATAACTGAAATTATTGTCGTCTATAATTATCTGAATCTCCACCCTGAATTGTTTTATTGAATAAATTATTATTATTATTTTTAATTCAACACACTTACTAAGAGTATCCCGTCGAAGGAGCGAAGAATACTCATGGTGCGAAGTATGTCCGGCTTTTTTTTTTGTTTCTGATGTAGACACCAACGACAATGTCTTTGTCGAAACGATTTTCTTCTAATATAATATTGTTTAGTTATTAGTTAAAGACCGGATTTATATTCTCTTAAAACTCCTAAAATATGATGCTAATATTCTCTAAAAAACCTTAATATATACTCATAATATTCTCTTAAAATTTTTTTAAAAATATGCAAAAAATATCAATTAATATCAATATAATATGATTTAATATGTATTTTTTTATGTTTTCTTTTTTTTTTTTCACAACATTCTTTTAATTGTAAGGTATATCCTTAAGTATTATAGAAGAATACTATTGCAATTCAGTAAGAGTAGGAACATAATATAATATATAAATATAATAGCATAAAACTAAAACATAAAAACAATATTCTTCTGGTATATTTCAACTAAGCGTTGTATTAAGCACTAAAGTCGCAACAACAAATAACAAATAATAATTTATATGAAAACATAATAAAACAAAACAAATTATTTAACAATAGATAATCATTAAATATTATTTATTTAAGTGTGGTTTACGCTTGCAAGATGGAATTCATTAAAGTGACTAGGAGTATAAAATAATATAAAAAAAGAATATTCCTTTGGCTTCTTTTAATTATAATTATTACTTAGGTATACTTTTGCAAAATTGTATTATATATATATATACGAGTATATATTGTATTATATATATATATTATATATATATAAATTGTATCGTATATATATATATATATATAATATTTATTTATTTATATTATTATATTATATATATTTATATTTATATATAATATATATATTAGAAAATTGTAAATGTTCAAAAAAAAAATTTTCCGGATATCGTAATATAAATTTTTTCTCACAATTTACTAAATATTCCAAAATATGCTAAATGGGTAAAATATATTCCAACCCATGAAATATTCTCAAATATGCAAAAAAAAACTTTTTTCTTTGAACTCAGAAGTAAACGAATCGTTCACATTTTTTACTCTCATAAGAGTGCATAGACCCAGTAACAATATGTAAAAACATATAAATCCGGTCTTTAGTTATTACAAATGCGTTATTGCGACTCTTAAAATATTATGTTAATCTCAATGTGATGAAAATCTCAACACATCATAACATTATTCGTATGGTAGTACATATCGTGTTACATTATAAATTGTGTAATAAATGTTAATACATTATACGATAATTCGTATTGTATTCATTAAAATACACGTTTTGTAAGACAGTAAAATAATAAGTGCAAGTCGTGTTCAAAACGTTTATTCTTAAACGGTACATTCATGCGCCTATTGCATCCTACACCAGTAAAGGGTTCCCATCTTTAAAGGATTTAGACCATAAAATCTTTTGGAAATGTAATAGCTCAATCCCAAAATAAAAAGATATAATTTCAGTGTATTTATTTTATTTTTGTTAATTTGTTTTAACTATCCAATTGACCAAATAAATATGTTTTACAAAATTTACTCAAAATAGAAAATATAAAAGTGATACGTAATTGCAACGAGACAAACTTAACCAAAATTAAAAAGTCGGTCATACTTCGCTCCATGGGTATTCTTCATTTTTCTGGCGAGTATATAATCTTTAAAGAAACGACAAATTTTTTTTCAATAAAATAATTCTGAGTGGAACTTCAGTTGATTTATAAGCAATGAAACATTAATATGCCAAACTGATACGTACTTAAAGTAAAATCGTGATTTCTTACACGATTGGCTTAGAATTTAATGAATGAAAAATTAAGAGAAAATACGTTTATCAAGTTATTATATTAGGATATGTGTGATTAACTAAGTTTCAAACGATATTTCAAAGACTTATATTTTGGGTTTAAAAAATTTTTAACGTTGCTCATAAAATTAAAATCTTCTCATAACAACTATAGTAATATACGCAGTACACACGTACCTATTTTTGTACGATTATACGGTCTAGGTTTTTTTCATCTCGAATTCGTCCAGTTGTCATAGCGATAAATAATAAAAATTCATAACCTTCCCTTGTGTATACAACAACATTCGTTGAATAGAATTCGAAATTGGACTCACGCGCCGTCACGCAGCCGGCATCATTGATATTTTCTTCTTACAATATTGCCTTTAATAATAGAGATTGTGGACTTGGAACGAGGGAAAAAAATCAAAACCACAACGATCTGCTTTAATCAAAGTTTCTTCAGTGTCCTCACAATGGCACCGAGTAAACCCCTCTGTATAGCACACTTTGGAGCGCTTTTAGGGAGGGTTGGTTTTTTTTTTTTAATTCGTCCTCATACAATAATATTCTTTTGGCTCGGACCACCCTTTTTTATATACATGTTTTCTTTTTTTTTTATTACAGGGTGTTGACTTCAATCAACCCCTCCCCGATTTCATTTTTGACTTTGCTGAGAATCATTAATTCCGAAAATCTGATGGTGTAAAAAGCATTAATTATTATCGCATACTTTACGACGTGAACTAGATTGAATTTCGGGTCTTGATTAAACTCGAAATTCGATTTGTTTCTATTTCAGGGTTCCCACATGTGCAGCGGGATGTTTTTGCGTGAAAGTGTTTAACCGTAAAAATGATCATTTTTCATACATTATACATTGTTATGGGTTTCATTTATTATACCCTTTTTATACGCTTTTTAGAATGAAGTTAAAATCGTAGACATAATATATATATATATATATATATTATCAACTGTACTGCAGGAGTGGTCAAATCAACTTGTGATTGACTTATGAAATTTTTCTGTGTTGTTGTGTCTGATGACAATTTTCTTCGATTTAAGAATAGTAATAATAATTATGTATGATGTGGTAATTATTATAATTTAATATTAAATTAAATTAAAAATCGTTATTAATTTAAATATATTACTTATATCATGCTCGTATATAGCAAAATTTGTTTGGGGTGCGGAATAAAAAATATAATTTTTTATATTGTACTAATTTCTACTAACATTTTACTTACTATACTTCATATATAAACATTAAAATATTAATTCTAAGTTATGATCAGAGTTCGAGATGTAAGACACTTGAAATCATCAAAATAAGCGCTTAAAAACTCCATTATAAGCATTTAAATAAATAAAAATATAACAATTAGCAAAACCAACAATTTAAAACCACACTTCTAAAAAATATAGTCATATATTTATTTATGGTGTTGTTTTGAAATCTACCTATAATTTGTGATCGGGATAAATTTGCAGTCTTCTTAAATAATTGACATAAAATAATTTTTTTTTCAATTCTCCATTGAATTATTAAAATACTTAGTTTCCGAGTCTTTTTTGTTATACTTTGTATAGTTCTTCCCAAATTATGAAAAATTAAAAAATTACCTCTTTAAAATACTATCAAGAGGCAAACCTGGTTTAAAAATGTTGTTGGTTGAGACTTTTGGACAAGTATTTCCATACGAAAAAGTGTTTACAGAAAAAAATACACCTATCTAAATTTTTTTTCATATTTTTAAAAATTTCTTACACCAAAATATTTCTTATATTATTGTCTATCTACATTAAAATTTTTATAAAGTTTGCATTATAAAATGATAATTTCTGAGTCTTTTTTATCAAATTTTTGATAGTCCTCCCTCCCCTCCCATTTGAAAAATGATCATTTTAAAGTACCATACTGAGGCAAAGCTGATTTCAAAAAGTTGCTGGTCGAGACTTTTGGATAAGTATTTCCATACGAAAAAATGTGTAAAAAAAAAAAAAAAAAAATAATAATAAAAAATAAAATTATAAATAAAACATAATTTTAAAAACACTAGCTTTTTCGCTTCACTCAGAATCTAAAAGGACGTACTTCGCACCTTAAGTATCCTTCATTCCTTGAGTAGGATACTCTAGTAGATGTATTGCATATAAAGAAATGATAAATAATTTTTTCAATAAGACGATTTTGAGCGGAGCTTCAGTTGATTCAAGACAATTTTACTTAAAAATCATGAAGTTTATTATTATGAGAAATATAATTACTTTTTTACACAGCTAGTTTATTATTTCATTATTAACTGAGAAAATAGAAAAATGAAAAAAATTTATGAGAAAGAAGTGTTAGAAAAAAGTTTTCAAATCTTTTTTTCACATTTTTAAAAATTTCTTGCTCCAAAATATTTATCTATTATTGTCTATCTATATTTAAATTTTCAAATTTTCTTAAAATTTTGAACAATGACTTCTAAAAATTACCATTTAGAGACAAATCTCGATTCAAAGAGTTTCTGGTAGGAAATATTGGACAAGTATTTCTGTATTGAAATGTGTTCACATAAAAAAAATAAAAAATTACAGAATAGACATCGTTGTAAAAACACTAGCTTATTCGCTCCACTCAGAATCTAAAATTACTTTAATTCTTTGCAATATTGTAACAAATTTTTATATTACTTAGTTATGTCTGAAATGGTTATTTAAAAATATGCATACTTCTTTGAGTCTCTAGCCTTAATTATTACACAGAAACTTTGCTCAGATAAATTTTTATTAAAAAAATACCACACACCCACCAAGAGGATCTCTTGGATTAGTTTCGAAGTGTGTCCGGTTTTTTTTTGTTAATCCTAATGAATAGCACTTACCAATATACTAATAAAGATGTTTTATTTTTCATCATAATTCAGGTTGTTTTGAAATATTTTGCCCTTTTCCTCCAGAACAAAATCCTAGATTTTCCACTGCCTATGTCACATAGGCTTTATGAGTATAGTCTCAACGTTAAAATGTTTGAAAGGGGCTAGGTACCCGTTAGAAATATTGAAGATTTTATCAGACTTTTTTTCCGGGACTATTTTCGCGATTCTAAAGCAGCACTCTTGGTATCAGAAGTAAAAAAAGCCGTACATTCTTCGCACGATGGGTGGGATTCTCTTGACGGGTGTATTTTATTTTAAAGAAACGATAAATCATTTCTTCAATAAAACGATTCTGAACGAGGGAAGTTAATAATATAAAAAATAAATGAGAAAAAAATGTTAAAAAAATGTCTAAAAATTTTTTTTCACATTTTCAAAATTTTCTTGCGCCAAAATCTTTCTTATATGATTTTCTATCTATGTTTAAATTTTCATAAAATTCGGATGAAAAAATTATGGTTTCTGAGTCGTTTTTGTCAAATTTTGGGTAGTTTTTTTTCAAAAAAAAAAAAATTAAAGAATTGAGAAATTCAAAAAATAATCTCTCTAAAGTACAATCTAGAGGAAAATCCGGTCTCAAAAAGTTATTGATCGAAACTTTTGGACAAATATATCTATATGAAAAGTTGTACACAGAAAAAAAAAATAAAAATAAACATCATTGTAAAAACACTAGCTTCTTCACTTCGTTCAGAATCTAAAATTAACGTCATTGTAAAAACACTAGCTTCTTCGCTTCGTTTGGAATCTAAAACGGTTGTGGGATAAAATTTGAGTTTTTCTAATGTTGGAGGCCATTAGTACTTTCTTACCTAATGGCAAATTCACTATTGTCCGTGTTATATTCACAAATTGTTCACCGCGATTTGTGATCACTACGGATAATGCAGTAGTGAAAACCTATATAGTACCGAGTAAATATTGGAAATAATATATGTCAAACGTGAAATACGATTCTTCAAAATTAAAACTAAAAGTGTTAAATTTATTTGAGCATACTGCATAGTGTTATAATAGGATTGCCATTAAAGCTAAATATTGATATTACGTAGGTTTGAAGGGCCAGAAGACACACACAGTTTTATGAGCTGAGTTCGGACTTATAAAAAAACATAATTATTATAAGCTCTATAACACGTATTAAAATATGAGTAAAAATTAAAAATATGCCCTTAGAATTAATTTTATTTTAATATTGTTATACTTAAAAATTTTGTATCATGTATGATATACTAAAAAATATGAAAACTATGACGATCAATGAGGTTTAGATGACAAAAACATGGATTGCGTTGAAAATTATTAAAACTGAATTTTTTTTTTACTAGAGTTTGAATCTTTCTCTTAATTTTTACTGAATGGTGTAAATTTATATAATTTTAGTTTAAAATGTTTGTATTTTATCATAATACGCGTGTGTATGTAAAATACAGTAAAATAAGCGCATGGTAGAAAAACTTTTGAAATACGGAAAAATGCGCTCGTTCAAATGTTATATTTCATATCAGGGCCTCCTCGTGTATAAGATTTATTTAGTATCGCTCCAGTTATATGTGACTATAAAAGTATGTAAATTTTATAACTTATAAGATCTTAACCCTGTTTATGAGCGTCTGATAACTGCGCAGCAGCACACCCCCCCATTCGAGGTCTAGTTGTTGTACTTCTCGTATACGCGCGCCGTCCCTTCATTTTTTCGCTACGGGGTTTACGTTTTTCCAAGTGGCAGCGACTGCGCTTGATGTCGACCAGTGTTTTCTCTCGTGTCGTGCAGGTATACAATAATAATAATAATTATGAAACGCGCGTCATCGACTACGTCAACACCAACACGGGTTATGTATATATCGTACACAAAACGGAAAATCCATAACATTTTTCCGCTCTGCTCGCGCGGGTGTGTGTCACCACTCACCGGCATTAACGAACGTTATCACTACCTAATTTATCGCTTTTAACGACCACGGTTGTACATTTCTCGTGTTATGCATATTATCACGCGCGTATTATGTTTGCTCAAGTCCGTGTCAGTGGTTCTCAACCGGGGTGACATGTCGTGTCCAGCTATACGTAGAGGTAACGTTGAATGCTGGAGGAAAAGAAATATAGAGGCGAGAGAGTTTTTTCGAATAAAATCTTTGTTAGAACCCAGAATATTTGTCTATAGTTTTATTAGATCTCTGACTTATAAGCTTTGTTTTTTGCAAATCAGTCTTCCCCCTTTCTCACCTTCGTCGTGCAGCAATCCCGTGTGCGTCATTGGTTACGATAACTGATTATTTCGGGGGTTATGGTGGCGTATTGTCGAATTGAGAACCACTAGTCTAACTTATACTCGCCTATATTAAGTGAGTGATTGTATCCATATATTTTTATAGCCTATTTGGTGGTATCGAAAATTTTTTTGACGGTCTCTGTGGCTGCTGCTGCGAACCTTGAAACAGTGAAAACGGTCGGCTAATCGATAGGTTATTAAATTTTCAAGAATGATCGCGGCCCCTCGCGTTTTGTGCACACACGAGGACGTCTAGTTTGAAGCGGCGTGGCGAGTGGCCACCACCACCACCACAACCACTCGAAACAGTCGAAACGCGTAATTTAGTTGTCATTCGTAGCTCGTACAGACGTACAGTATGTCTCAAAAGTCCCGTATCACCCTGTGTAAATTTGTGTTGAATCAATATGATGGTACACGGTTAAGTTATAAGAAAATTATATTAATTTAAATAAAAAAAAAAAAAAATGAAATTTATTTATTTTGTAATTTAAATTTTGAAATTTTCTATACAGCTATTTTTTTCCACTGAAAATTTACCGAGTTCGAGCTGGTTAAGTCTTTGGTTCGTTAAAAATAATAATTGTTTATTTTCACGAAATCAAAATCTTTTTCTCTTCTGTGATAATTTCAAGTTTCTAGAACTATTAGCTTTGAAGTTAAGACTAAATTACTAAAATCGATTTCATGAAAACCTAATTCACTACATATTTTCCTGATTTAATCAATGTTTCGGTAGTTTCTCCTTGTTTAAAAAAAAAGCTTTTAAAAATCGAGAAAAATTATTTCTTCAAAGTACTTTACGATCGAAATTTTGTTTAGAAATATATGCTATACAGTATACATACTAATCTGATCATTTTTTCGAATAGAAAAAGTGTTGACTAATATCAAATACGTAATATTTATATATATATTCCACTTTTGCTTGTTTTTGGTTATATATATTATATATATATATATATATATATATATATATATATATATATGTATTAAACCAAAAATAAGCAAAAGTGGAATCTTTGTTACGGGTTGACTTCGAAACTACACTTATTTAATTGTCATGCCGTTTTTTTTTTTAAATTAAAGAAGACATCACTGAGCAGGTTTTAGGCATAAATTTAGTCCAATAAAATTAGTAAATAATTAGTTATTAATTAAAATAAATAACTGCATAGCTTCTTTATTTAGTAGCTCGGCAAAAAACCTATGTGTATGCGTCTCGCCAAAGAACAAAAAATTTGTTTACAAAGAAGTATTGATAAGTTATAATTTTAATAGAAATATGTACAGAGATATTCTATATAGTAATAAATAAAAATATTCTATTTAAGAAAATAGTATCTAGTTTGTTGAACCTATTTTTTTTTCCATTAAATGTCTCAATAACCTCCCTGGTGAAACCGGGTAAACCAGCTAGTTATTATTTAAGAAGAAAAATAAATATCAATGTAAAACCACTAGATTATGGATCCACTCAGAATCTAAAATAGCTAGGTATATTGAATGTTATATTTATAGTTTAAATTGGATAAATAAATTATTCTTTTTTTTTTTTGTGAACTCAATTAAATTATAATTTATCTATAGATTACTGTTGAATAATGTACATTTAGATACGGAGATCTTTAGGACATAATATGTACTTATAAGCGTTACTTACTTCTTTGGTAGCCGCAGCATAGTTAATGACTGGCACTTTAATACCAATTTCCAAAAATAAACCGAAAAATACCTTTGCAATACTTTTGGATGAACCCAAAAGAGTTTATTCTTACAGGGTGGTTCAACATTCTCCTTGCCCTCGATTTTTTTTATTAAAAAAAAAAGAAATGTGTGTTATTTATAATTTATAATACACATTATTTTTAGGATCTTTAAATTTAACTCCAAAAATATTATTCATCATCGTCTATAAAATTTAACTACCTAGTTTACATATAAATATAGTTATCATAATTTTATAGTTGTCATTTCATTGTAACTCAATGGTATAACATTAGACAAAACTGATTGTAATAGTTAAAATGAGTAAAATGTAGCATGTGTATAAATACTTGACTTCGTAATATATGTTACGGCTTAAGTCCGAAATGTGGTTATTGTGCACATAAGCTATACTATTTGTATAAAGTAAAAAATTGACATTTAAAACCATAGTTTGATATTATTATGTTTGATGTTACGTATTTGTATAGCATTGAACTTTTCTCCACTCCGCAACTATGTTCACTTCGTTCACTTTACAAGACTCCCTCGCATATTTCGCCAATCTCTAGGCGCCACCGTCGCGTTTCGCGCTCCGTATTATAATCGGAAACTATCCACGATTTTTTGTGCAACGTGGGCACAAGTCGGTTTGATAATGATTTGCTACGAAAAATCACCTTAAATAAAAGTTGGTTAATGTAGGAAACTATGATTTTAAATGTCGATTATTTTGTTTATTTATTTTATCCAACTAGTATGGCTAATGTGCACATTATCCGAATATTGTATACATTAGCCAGTTTCGGACTATGGTCGTAATATATTTTTATATTAATAATATTTTAAAGGTCTAGTCATATTTTGTCGGAACATTTTAAATCCACCAATAAGGTTTTCAATATTGATATTGCTACAAACTCTTTTTTAATAAATTGAAAAAAAAAAAATAAAGCATTGACTTTTTTCTGTGACACAGTAATTCTTAATTTGGTTTTTATAATATACATTTAAATAAAAAACATCTTTCATATCTATTATAAAGTTTAAAAAAATATTGGGACTTTTTCTTTCTGCAAACCAATATTACATAATATAATCAGGGGCGTGCCTAAAAAATTGTCAAGGTAGGGGGGGTCAATATTTTTACTAGCACGTATTTCAAATGTATTTATATTACTAATAATTTTGTCATATACAATATTCATAGGTATTCAACGGTATTCAATGACTACATAGAATATAATATATGTACTGGTTCATGTGCAAAAACGTAAATGTGTATAATAATTGTTGTTTTTATCAATAGGTACTAATTAATGTCATACAATAAGTAATAAAAGATATTTATTTTTGATTTATGTACACAGATCACAGTTAACCTTATCCATAGTACTATATTATAGACTGATCGACAGTTGATTATATAACAAATCTTAGTGAATGTTTTGATTGGCGAATGTTACAACACTTGACATTGTATAAAACGACGTACTTTGCACCTTGGGTATTCTTCGCTTCTCGAGTGGGAGACTCTTGTGGATGTATTGAATTTTAAAGAAACAATAAATAATTTCTTCAATAAGACGATTCTGAGAGGAACTCCAGTTAATTCAAGACAGTTTTACTTAAAAATGATAAAGTTATAACAAAAAAAAAAAAAAATATTTTTACTCGGCCAGTATTATATTACACTATTAACTGAGAAAAAAATAGATGAAAAAAAAAGTGCATTCTATATTTTATACTTTCATAAAAATTCATTTAAAAAATGATAGTTGACGAGTTTTTTTCCGAATTTTGAGAAAACTGTTGAAAATTTTGAAAAATGACCTCTCACAAGTATCATCGAGATACAAACTGTGATTTAAAAAGTTGCTGGTTAAAAATTTTGGATTTTTTTTGTATTTCTATACAAAAACTTGTACACATAAAAAAAAAAAAAAAATTAACATTGCTGTAAAAACACTAGTTACTTCACACCACTCAGAATCTAAAATATTAATAAATCATTTTTCTAAATTCGATAAAAAAATTTTTTTAGGGGTTAGGGGGTTGAACACCCGAAACCCTCTTCTTAGGCACGCTTCTGAGTATAACATTACACTATTTTCCTTTTGGGTATGTTCAAATCTTAATAATATCATTGATTATAGAATAGACTATTCTATAATCAATGATAATATTGAATATATAAAACTATTAATTGTATTAAATAAAACCCGGTTGACAGGTGCCATTAAAAAATTGCAGTGAGTACACATGCATTTAGGGTTACACCGTCTGAGGGCTAAACTCCTAAACCCCCCTGATTTCCGATTTTGGTGCGATAACAGTATAGAATTCTATTGTTCTTTGGCGACAAATCGTTTTGATATCCGAAGAGTTTTCCTCAGGACGACGACGTTGAAACTTTTACTCGTTGAGATGAAGAGTGTTGCCTTTGCTGAAGAGTCTTTTTTTATGTAAAAGGTTCGAATGATCTCTTTTCTTCTACCACTCCCTCTGTTACGGAATTATTAACTATGCAGTAAACGAAGTCATTACAAATAAGTTTTATAATTCGTCATAATAATTAATATTGTGTCCTTTGGTTTTATGGAAGTCTGAGGACTTCCTGAGGCTTTTAGACAATAAAATTAGTTGCGAGTTTTTACCCAACAATTTATTTCGGTTTACTATTTCAATTGTATTGGTGGCTATTGCTTATTTTATCAGTTTTAAATCCAGTTAAACTTAAATTTATTATGTTTACCATCCTATGTTTTAATTAAAAAAAAAAAAAAAAAAAATGTTTACTTTATTATCATTTGTAGAGTATTTTTAATGCTATAATAATATAGTCTTATAAACTTGACGCCGCGCTGGTGAAATTATGTTTAAGGACCTCAAAGCAAAGTAAAATAGTTTTTCTAACTTTTAATCTTTATAATAATTATAACTTATAAATGATAACTGACTCATACTTATAATTATTTGGTACAGATTAATTAAAACAAAATAGCATCTTTGAATGTAATAATGTATTGGAAACTATGAACAGAACAATTATCTAATTATTGTTATATTGTGTTCATTTTTATTTTAAATTATGAACCCACCCAATGAATTATATAACTGTGAACCATTTTTAAAAGTGAAATATTGTACACTTTTAAAAATAGATTAACAACATAATTTAAAATGAATGAATTTGTGTTCATTTCACATGTGTAATATGTTATTGGAAATATTTAATACAATAATTAATGTAAACATATTTTTACATATTATTATGTTTGACTTATTTTCATAATAATTACTATAATTCTGAATCATATTATATTATTGATGTTTGTTTTGGTTATTGATAATTAATTATTTTAGATTCTGAACAAAATGAAGAAGCTAGTGTTTTTACAATGATGTTTATTTTTTTTATTTTTTTTCTGTTAACACTTTTTCGTATAGAAATACTTGTCCAAAAGTTTCGATCAATAACTTTTTGAAACCGGATTCGCCTCTAGATTGTACTTTAGAGAGGTCATTTTTTGAATTTCTCAA
>JAIPRM010002975.1:8494-27968 GCA_025469315.1 Stegophylla sp. TES_Ste_2020 | reverse complement strand
CAAAAAAAAAAACAAAAAAAAAACAAAAAAAAACAAAAAAAAATAAAAAAAAAAATAAAAAAAAAAAATAAACATCATTGTAAAAACACTAGCTTCTTCACTTTGTTCAGAATCTAAAAATGATTTATCGTTTTACACAGTTTCAGATAAATCATTCCTTCAATATAACGATTCATTACGAAAGAAGTTAAGAATATAAAGAACAATAATAATCGTCATTTTCAAAACACACCCACCAAGAGAGTACAATCTGACCCGAAGAACGAAGTTTGTCCGGCTTTCTTACCTGTGGTAAAGTCCGTGGCCGGTCAAAGGTCACCCACACTACAAATACTACTCTAACAATTCCCTTTCAAATCCACACCCTCGTCCACTACTATGCGAGTTTGCAAGACGCATAAATTCCATCACACCTTTGCACGGTCGTCGGTGTTGTTTATTAATTGTGTTATAGATCTCGATCGACCGACGGCAGTCCTGCAGACTTAAAAACGAAAAAAAGTCACGTTCACGCGTTTCCCTAATTCGGGGGTGTATATATTTTTTGATTTTCGGGACCGCGACTATCCTCCTCTCACGCTCGCAAAATAATCACCGGCCGCCGCGGTACTATTATAAACATCGCTGAACCCCTAACGCTATTTTTATTCCGATCCATCCCCCCCCTCACACACACATCAACACCCTCCCTCGTTTTATAACGGCCGCGGTCTTCCGGTCGGTCTGCCCTTTTCACACGGGGCCCGGGGATTTCGTATTCACTCAGCCCGGAATAATAATAATAATAATCATCCGCCGCCGCCCGTCAGTGGAAATAACATTTTACACTCTCCGCGCGGACGATGAGAGATGGATATACGTATATAGGCGAGCGCGAAACAAATTATTATTTCCACGTGCCCGGACCGCCACGCCGCCGCAGCCGCCTGCGCCATGCGAGACTTGACAGCCGACCGAATCTCTCATACGCGTCA
This sequence comes from Stegophylla sp. TES_Ste_2020, assembly GCA_025469315.1. Classification (NCBI taxonomy): domain Eukaryota; kingdom Metazoa; phylum Arthropoda; class Insecta; order Hemiptera; family Aphididae; genus Stegophylla; species Stegophylla sp. TES_Ste_2020. Next base: position 26,994 of record JAIPRM010002975.1, on the reverse strand, counting down.
GTCCCCTCGCCTATACCGTATATTATATACCTTGTACACGTTATATACCGCATACGCGTTATTATGTTATACCTTAACCCGTAATGTGCGGTACGTCACGCGATAGAGTTCCTGCGAAACGTCTCTCGGATAAAATATACGCGTACATTATAACATAACACACGCAACCTTCGTGTGTCGAGTCCAGCGAGCTTAGTAGTAGTCCAGGCGGACGGCGGGGGAGGGGGGCATCAGCAGCAGCTCGAATATCTGTTGAATATTTTTATTTTTTTTTTTTTTTTTTATGGGGGGGAGGGTTTTTTGGGCTTATATATAAAAATATATAAGCCGCGGTGGACCTTTGCCCACCCCCACGCCCCTCTAGTATATGTATTTAATTCGTAGAAAATTCTAGAAATAAATAATCAAATTTTGTGTTATTTATTTATTTATTTATTAAATTTCAACGCCGCAAGAGCATATAAGAACAGTTTATACATAAGATGTACAGATTGAACTTAAAATTAGTAATAATTACAGTAACAAAAATAAATTAACATGATAAAAAATTAAAACAAAATTAAGATAAATTTGAATTTATACATGCAACTAATATAGATAAAACAATATTGTACAACATTGACAAAACTTATTAGAAAATATTATAACATCTATTTTAGATTCTGAACAAAGTGAAGAAGCTAATGTTTTTACAATGATGTTTATTTTTTTACTTTTTTTTTTTTTGTAAACACGTTTTCATTTAGATGTACTTATTCCAAAGTTTCGATCAGCAACTTTTTGAACTGGATTTGCCTCTAGTTAGTACTCAATTCTCCAATTTTTTCTTTGGAAAAAACTACTCGAAATTTGACAAAAACACTCGGAAACCATGATTTTTTGATCCAAAATTTAAACATAAATAGACTATTATAATATGTGAAACGTTTTAGCGCAAGAAAATTTTAAAAATGTGAAAAAAAAAAATTTGGACATTTTTCTACCATTTTTTTTCCTTTCTTTATTTATTAGATAAATAAGTAAAGTTATGTAAAGTAAAGTGAAGGGTAGACTACTTGTCCGGCTTACTTAGCCGGACATACTTCGCACCACGGATCAGTTAACTCTTGTTGGGTAAGTTGAAAATGACAACTATAATATTGTTCTTTGTATCATAAACTTGTTTAGCATTTAAATTAATAATATGTTCTTTAATATTATTTTATAAATTTGATATTTTTTTTCTTCCTTTTTGTTTATATTAGCTTATAAGTTATTTAAATTTAATCGTATGCATGGTATTTACATTAATATTACCTAATATCATATCCATATACTCATATACGAAATTAGATCCAACCCGTTTAAATTTCAATAAATAAATCTAGGGTATAATGGTTAATTTTGTTCCCTAAAGGTAATTTCAGGTTGAAATATGAAATACAATCAATGTAAATTAACTTAAAATGAAATGAAGCAATAAATACCAATCCTATTTTAGAAAGCGCATACACTGTACGATCTGAAAAATGTTTGTTCTCGGATAACTCCAAAAACAACAATGATTTAATATTAAAATGTTTACAAAATATGTTTGCTATCGTTATGCGAACGCAATACAATTCAAAAAAAGTTAATAAAAACTGACCCAATTTAATAAAACAAATATTGAACTTTTAATTTCTTGTTTTTATTACATAAATTATAAAACTTATAATTTTCCGTTTGAAAAAAGCGGAATTGGTACACAAAATTCATTCAAGAAGTCCTCTATTTTTTGTGCGTAAAATATCAATAATTTTTGGTGTTTTTAGATTCTGATTAAAGTTTTGGAGCAAAAAGCTAAACATTTTACAATGATGTTTGTTTTTTAGATTTTGAGAGGAGCAAAGAAATTAGTGTTTTTACAATTGTGCTTATTTTTATTTTTTTTTGTTAACAATTTTTCGTATAAAAATACCTGTTCAAAAGTTTCAAATGGTCATATCTTTCTGATGAGTTTCACTCGGAATCGTTTTCGTTATTCAAATTGAAAACTATGCTGGAATAGAAAATAATCCACTCGGTCCCAAACAATGTCTCGCTCAAAGTGCTCGATAACTTCAATAACTTCATCGCCAGTTGACCAGTTTTCGACATAATTTTAAAATATAAAGTTCAATAATTATAAATCTAGAACATAAGACGGCACATTGAACACTCTTAATATGAAGTACAGTACGTGTACTTTGTTGTATAGTAAAATTTATAGTCAAATAAACGTCGTTTCGTGATACATGTAATCACGCGAGTTAGGTAGTTACTTCCCATTGTACTTAATCCGGTCTTTGCCACGCAAATCCTGGCTTAATATTCCATAATCATATTGTAATTTAGCGTTTACTCGTGAATAAATCACAATTAAACATTATCTAAAATTGATAATGAACATTTGGCCGTGCATGTCGTACGTTGGAAAATTGCCAACGTTAAAAGGATCTATGACGTTTCGCGGTATATAGCCGTTTTGGCGGGCGATGTCACTTCACCGCCTAGTCTGTGACACATGAATTTTAATACTATTATATTTTATTGAAAGCTTTTCCGAAATTAAATAAGACTTTTATCAAATGATTATGAGATGAAAATTAGAGAATTTATTATAAACGACTAATTGCAGAGAATATTGTGAAAATCTTATCCGATTGTATTGGAAATTATCAGCTGTATTAGCCGGTGTCCTTAATACGAACTGCCACGAAATGAGTCTAAAAAAAATGTACTCTGAGCCGCAGGCCTGATTTAGAATTTTTGATACCGGGGACAAACAAAAACAAAATTTGGCCTATTAATATAGATTATTGTGAATTAAATTATAATTAGTAAATATATTTACTTATTTATATTTTACTTAATTATAAATTGAATAATATTTGAACGTAAGTATTACAAAATCTATATATTTTTTTTCCCCGGTAGTAATAACGCTCAGTCAATTATAATAATAGACCATTTTAGTACGAGTATTTTTTATCTTTTTCATCTATATTTTGTGACAATGACAAATATAATTTATATTTTAATAAATATTTTTGAATGTGTAAACATTTTCTTGATGTTGTTCGTATTTAAGGATTAATTAAAATTAAAATAATAATTACATTCGATTTATGGGCCCTTGATGATCCGCATGGGCCCTGGACAAAAGCCCATAACGTCCTTGCGTCACACAATAAATTATTATATTATTGAATTTTAACTCACTAGTTTTGAATATTGACGTGAAAAATAATAAATTACACGTACTGATGGTATGTTCGGCGAAAATTAATAAAACGAGGCAAATTTCCTCTGTGGCCATTCACTGGACATTTCCTAAAACAAAAAAAAAAAACCTTCGATGTCACATCTGTCATTTTTGCCACACATTTTGTGCGGCAAAAAGACCAATTTTCCGGGCCTTGCATCGTTTACGACGAAAAAAAAAATTATTTTCGAATATTTTTCGACGATAGGCAATATGCGAAAAAAAAAATGAAGAAAACCAAGACGACTCTATTACGAGGGTACCTCACCGTAATCGTCATCATCATAATATATCAACATCATCATCATCATCATCATCATCGACAAATCGCCAACACAACTCTCTATCCTTTATCGACGGTTCGACAGCAAAATAAATGTTTTATTCCATTTAAACGACATCGACGTTCTACCTGAGTGTAAACGGTAATATCTTAAAATAATGTGCCCGAGTCGATTTGGACTTTTTTTTTTAAAACAAAAATGACATGCAGTGTGAACACCGCTTTATGCGTGTGTGTGTGCGCGCGTGTAATTCTTTATATTATCGTTTTTTTCGGCGAAGAGAATTATGGAAACACTTTTTTTTTTCTCTTTTTAATGCTTACCGATACGAAAATAAAAAAAAACATTTAATGATTTATTGAAAAAACGTATAGCGCTCAAATCGAAAGTTTTAAAGCAAACACTTTAAACTTTAATGGAATAATGGTATGACAAAAGATATTAGTTCTAAGTCAAAAACCAATTACTGTTGTTCCGATTACGCGAAAATTCGATCATTTCCAAAGACGTTAATAAAAACCTACTTAATCTTTTACATTTAGATGCGCTTATTCAGTCCTCAATCGCTTGTTAACACCGGATTAAATTGAGTTTAATAATAATAATATGATGTCGTACTACTACTGTTCTACAACGTAAGTGGATCATGACCGCCTAAAACAAAAAAAAATTCCAAAGTCAATCCGATTAAGCGGGCTTACGTAAAAGATTTATTTAAAAAATAGCATTATTTATTATCAGCCAATACTTCGAATCAGTACTGATATTATGTACGCGGCAATATCACAAAAATACTCCACTAATTATAATACAGAGATAGACACTATTTATTTGTATTGAACAATTTTATTACTTAATATATATAATAATATATTAAGTCGCCAGGACAGAGAATATCAACAAGGACAATTTATGAATGTGGAAGGACATGTATTCAAAAGAGTCATCCGTTTCAAGTACTTGGGGCACTTACTAACACAAGATAATGACTTGAAAATGGAAGTCAGTGCTAGGATACAAAAAGGCAACAAAAGTTTTTTTGGTCTTGGAAAAGTGCTGAGTTCAAGAACACTATCGACAAAGCTGAAAATACAAATGTATATGACCTTGATACGACCCATAGTACTGTATGCTGCGGAAACATGGCCACTTAGGAAAGCAGAAGAAACTAGATTAAAAGTATTCGAAAGGAGAATCCATCGATGGCCGATAGCCACATCTCTCTACGGAGATAGCCATCGTCCTATTCAATGAAATATATCATTTATATCATTTATTACACTAATTGTAGGATTCTGATCAATTATAATTATTAATACCGCATAGGACATGAAAACCAATTAATTCAAAATAAAACATTCATTTTTATATATTATGCGTATCGTACATTATAGTGTTATAACTAATACAATATTAAGATGAATATTATAAATAATTATTATACTATAAAATACATTAATCATTTTATTTGCATTGTTCTAATTTTACCTGAGAACATTTTTATACAAAAAAATTATTGCATAGCGAACTTAAATCTCTGCTAATATGAATAAAATCTAAAATAGTGTGTATTTAAATGACATTATTAAAGAGTTAACGTCACAAAGAAACAATAAAATAATAAAATAAAATCATTTCTTCGATAAAACGATTCAGAACAAAGCTTCAATTAATCATACAGAGCACTAATCGTCAGTTTTTTGTATATTTAGTTATTTACAACAAATTAACAACCGAATAATTTCACTATTCGTGGGAAAAACTATGGAGAGTTTTGAAAAAAAAAAAAGATCTCTTTAACGAGTTTAACGTACCATTCACATCCAGAAAAATAAAACTACAAATTATTAAATAAGTCTTATTTAGAGAACGAGATACCCCTGCATATGGGGTAATAATCCAGCAGAATGCGCGCAACAAAAAAATTTTTTAAATAAAATCTACCTCTTTGTGACTACAAATTTCGCGTACTATACACATTAATCATTATATAATCGCAACGTAAATATTATATAAGTAGAAGCATGTATGCTCTTTAATATATTATGCGTTTAATCGTAAGGATTTACCATAGTACACGTAGCCGTCGCCGCCTTGAACGTACTTACGCATTGTAGATGTAAATAAATCAATTTTGTTTATGCCATCAATCATCCCCATGTTTACAGTTTTAAAAGGTGTGACGGGACGACCATCAGTGTTCCGCTATTATTTCAAAAGTGTCAATGGATATTCAATATAATACAAGAATGCACAAGAATTTGATAAAAACAAGTTATCGAATGTGTTCCATGCTATACCGGAACTTATGGCAAACATAAGATGAAAATTGTTTGGTCTTCAACGATCGAAGTTCTCGGTCTAAAACGGATACACTAACACTGTATATTGTATGAATAAAAATTAAAAGATAACACAAACAAATTAATAACCGCGATTTAAGATATACTTAAAAATTAAATATATATCTTAAATATGTACCTATTAACTCTTGAGTAATCATACGAATCTATTCATAACAAATCTCATAAAACGATAATCGTTCAAACTCCCAACATTTCAAACGGAAGTGTCACAAAATTAATGTCGGCGTATCAATATTTGGAAATTACATATAGTACAACAAATGACCGAAATACTTTGGTGAATAATTAATTGTATTAAAATAAAAATTCTCATAGTATTATATAAATGCATTATTTATTTTTATTTTTTAGATTCTCAAAGAAATGAAGAAGCTAGTTGTTTGTACAATAATGTTTATTATTTTTTTTTCCTATGAATCTTTACCTACTTGTCCAAAAAATTCAATCAGCAACTTTTTGAAACCGGATTTGCCTCCAGGTACTTTAAAGAGGTCAATTTTTCAATTCCTCTATTCTTAAATTTATTTCTAAGGGGGGGGAGGGGGGGTGAGGGACTACCCAAAATTTTAGAGTAAAGCGATCTATCATCAAACATAAATATCAGAATATTATCTGCGGCTGTACGTTGGATTTTTTATGATAATTTATTTCATAAGAAATTTATGAGATTTAAAATTATTATATTATACATGCTCAGCGCACGTTTAAAAATTTAAAAAAGCCTAACGTACCACCCACAGATAATGTTCTTATATTTATGTTTGATGATAGATCACTTTACTCTAAACTTAAAACTAACAACACATGCGGGTGCAGCGTCCTCTTAAGTTAAATCCCTCATAAGAAAAACAAAAAAGTTTGTATTGCCTACAATTATGTTAATTGGTACCTATCCCCGAAACTTCCATAATTTTAGTTTATTCAAACGTATTACGTGCAAGTTCTAAAAATACAATTATAATTATACCGTACAAAACCCTATACCAATTATGTAAAGTGTGGCTGTAGCGGAATACTTGCATTTTAATTTCAATTAAAATCCAGTATACCTCCACACAAATGAATACTTAAATAACATTACAGTTAGTAAACTCTGAATTATTATCTGATTTATTAAATTTGATAAATTCGCATAAATTGAATAAATGTTACATACAATAAAATTTAAAAAACTTCAAAAAGCATATCAGTATAAATTTTTAATAATAATTCATTATAACGCCATTTCTACAAATTGCTAAAAATGCTCATGACAATATTATATCAAACGAGATGGTATTTTCAAAACTTCAAAATATCAGTAGTTTAGTAAACGAATGACTAGGTCTAATCATTCTTAAGTAGTATAATTATAATCAAAAATGTTTTGCACGAATTGTGTATTTTGAATTTTAATTTTACGTCTATGATACAATTTTATATTTTTAATTCTGAGTGGAGCGAAGATAATGTTTTTATAATAATATTTATTTTTTTTTTTTTCCTATAAACAATTTTTCGTATGATAAAAGGGCCTCTCCGGCTGCAGCCTCAGATTAGGTTTCTCCCACTTTCCACCCGAGCCAGTCCGTCGTACATTTAATTAAATAATTAGGTATTTAACTAAATGCCTAGGTAGATAAGTGGTACAATCGGACAAAAAATTAAATTTTTTGTCTATTTGCCTGGACATTTAGTAAAATGTAAAAAAATGTTTAATGCATAGGTATAATATGCTGATATTTAAAATCCTAGAACAATTTATTATTTCCTGAGAATTTTCGATTCATCTAGTTAAAAATTTATTAAAAATTTACAAAATCTTAAATATGCTCCAAAAATGCACAAAACCATGGAATATACGCTTAAAATGTAGAATCTCTGAAATATACTTGGTAAAATTTTGCATACAGAATCGTTATTCGCCTATTTTGGTGCGAACTAGCTATTTTTTTGACCAATCAATAAAAATACACAAATGCATACAAATTTTGGCCCTAATAATGACAATTCCAAATTGAAATCATTTGGCGCCAGTCGAAGTTGATATGAATTGAGTCACGTGACATTTTTTATTCTTCGAAATTGATAAGAAACATGTTTTTCCTTAATATCATAATATTCACAGATAAGAGATATTCAAAAACATAACAAACCACAATTATTTATTTTATCCATAAACATGATGTGATTTTTTTGTTATTCTCTATTATTTTTTTTTAATATATTACTATATTCCTTTTTTTTTGACACATCGGTGAAAGTTAATGAATTAAAATCTATGGCGGTGAGTTGTCAAGTATTTAAATTATTCTTTAGTTAATAGATGTTAAAGTATAAGATAATATTCTCAATGAAAATTTCTATTGTAGCTACATTATGGCTTTATTTTAAATGCTTAAATAAGTAGATAAACATTTTTAGGTATTTTATATTCAAAATTAATTACCTGTATCTTTTTAATTTTAAAAAATGTTTAACCCCAAGTAAAAACTTCATTATTTAGAAAGAAATATTATTCTATCTTAATTAAAATATTTGTTTCAAAGCAAACTCACCTATTCTTACAATCAAAATTAATTTATCATTGTGGTTATGTATCATTTAAATTTAAATCATAATTTCGTTTTTGCAAACCTTATTTGTAATGCAATTTTATTTTATAAATTTAGAAACATCCTTAATGCATAATCCAATCTGATTTTAATATAATAGATAATAATCACTCATATTTTTTTCAATAATATATTACAGTGGCTTATTAAGAGTAGAGCCGTTTAAGATTCTCAGCAAAACAAACTTTTATGAATTACAATGATGCTTTTTTTTTTAAATATATGTCCAAGTATATTATCAGGTAGTAAAACTTGTCAAAAGTTGTATCTACTATTCGTTTAGATCAGAAATTTCTCCTGCTATATGTATTTGACAGATCGGTAACTTTTGGTATTCTGAATAAATTTTCTGAGTTTAAGGAAAAACAATAAAAAACTTAAGTAAAAGCAGTAAAATATTCAAAAGCCTAAATTTTCTTGAAAACAATAAAATTTTAGCTAAATGTAAAACTGAAATATATCATTTTATAATACAATCTTAAACATTTAAATCTACTAAAATATTTTCTCAATTCTTTTTGGTCATATTTAGGTATTCCAAGTTTCATAAAGATATATTATTTTTTATATGTATTTCAAATTAGAATTTTAACAAAACTGATAATTCTCATCAAAACCTCAAATTCTACACCCAAAAAATTTTATTGTATGAAAATGATTTATGAACATTTGTACTTATACAAAAGCCCCCCCCTTCCACAGTGTATTTTCAATTAAGTGAGTGATCCATCTGAGGGAAAACTTTAAGACAGCAAACCGTTACTCTTTACTAAGCCAATTATAATTTTTCATAATCTTTCCCCAACGATAAGACTAATTCTCCTTGACATATTGCAGTCATCAAAAAATACTAGATAATATTGAAAGCTTATCTAAAATAATTTTATAATTTAACTTATTTTATATTACCCACAAAAAATAAAATAAAGCAAAGGTAAATAAATTAAAGTAAAGCAAAGTAAAACAAATGTAAATAAAATATAGACAAGAAAACTGGACATACTTTGCTCCACGGGTGAGATACTCTTGGTGAGTGAATGGAATTTTAAAGAAACGATAGATCATTTTTTCAATAATACGATTCTGAACGATTAAGTTAATTGTATAAAGAACAATAATATTCGTCACTAACACACCCACCAAGAGTATCAGACCTAAGGAGCGAAGAATACCAGTAGTGTGAAGTATTTCCGGCTTTCTCGTCTTTACTTTTATTTCCAAATTTTTTTTTTTTCACATTTTCAAAATTTTCTTGCTCCAAATTATTTCTCATATCTATTTATGATTAAATTTTCATAAAGTTTTAATTAAAAGATGATAGTTTTCGAGTCTTTTTGTCAACTTTTGGGTAGTTTTTTCCTCCAAAACAATCTAAGAACTGAGAAATTCAAAAAATGACCTCTAAAGTACCAACTTGTACCTAGAACCTACAATAGAATCCTTTTCCATTATTGCCTTATAATAAAATATATCTGCTTGCTGCTTTGTTTGATGAATTTATAAAATACTAATTTACTTGATTTGTAAAATAAATTTAACTATATTATAAAATGTATTTATTTTTTAGGAACTGGAAGACATTGATGTACGTTCAGGACAATCTGAATTGGAAAGAACATTTATTTTTGAAGATGAAGGACATACATTGGGTTCATTATTGGCATATATTTTAGAAAGTTTTCCTGAAACAGAGTTCTGTGCTTATTCTATAAGACATCCTTCAGAAAACAAAATTTACGTCCGATTAAAAGTTAGAAGTGGTAATACCGTAGAAGATGTATTCAAACGTGGTGTTCATGAGCTTAATTTAATGTTGAACCATGTTAAAAAAACATTCAAGGTATGTTTGAGTCAATTATTAATTAATGCATCTAAATGTCATTTATTTTTTATTTACAGAAAGCAATTTCTACCTATGAAGAAACTAAAGCGACATAATGACACATACATTTATAAATTTTGTATTAAATAAAAATTCATATAAATTAAAATTGTCTTTACTAAAAAAAAAAAAAGAATACAATAATAATTACAAAACTTTATATCGAGCTTTATTGACCATATGATGTGCTGAAGTTTGCATTTTCAATAGTTCTTCTTTAATAAGACGAGTTATTTCAATCTTTGCCTTTGATACAGCCAATTCATCAGTACTTTCAATAGCTAAAAATAGTTTACGTTCTCCTTCTGGAGGATTTTTAGGAGGTGGATAATAAGTACCTCTGACCGTTATACCCGCCTCTGAATATTCTGATATTTGTGCTAGAGCCTCCTAAAATAAAAATTTTAATATAAAAAAACTAATGAAAATATAGCATGTTACATTTTTACTAACCTTAGATGTAACTCTCCACCTAGCTTGTTGAGGGAAATCATTAATTTCTAGTTCTTCTTCATACTTTCTAAATGTTTCTTCCGTTCCGGCCTCAGGACCATCTCCACATTCTTCATCACCATCTTCATCTTTAGGTTGATAATTCAGTCGTGTATTTAATTTAGCTGCCAGTTGTTCAGCAACTGTCTTGGCAGTGATAAGTGGATGAGAACTAGCAAGGCCACCTTTTAATATGGCTTCTGCAGTTTGTTGTGATGCACCTTTAGCATCTGGACCAAGGTTCTTGGCTATATGGATACGTGAAGCTAGGCGTTTTGCCAATTCAAGTCGTTCAGATGCTTGAGGAGTTCCATTAACTTCCACTAAAAAATATATAATATATATTAATATCATCGGTAAACTTAAATTATAAAGCAAACAATTAGAATTCATATATGCATTAAAAATTAAGAAAGCAAAAAAATAAAATGAATGCTAGTTTAACCTCATTATGAAATGCATTCAACGGAAATTGGCTATAAAATAGGTATAAAAATGTATAATTACTTAATCCAGTAAGATTTGGAAGTCCAATAGCACTAGCTTTGACTTCTTTTACAATTCGTTTAGGTGCCAGCATCGTTTCAATTTGTTGATCAATATCTCCTTCTATATCTTCATCATCAGAATCTTGGAGACCAAGAGCGGCTTTCTGTAATTTTTTCTTTTCATTAGCCATAACGGCTTCGGTCTCATCAAATTTAAATCCTTTACCACTAAAACCACCACCGGTGTGGACTTGCTTGCCTTCCTGAAAAATCAACTTTTATTATTCTACAAGCATATGAATATAAATTATTTTGATTTGAGAAATTGGTACTAAATACCACATATTAATCATTTATATAATATACATATATATAAATATTATTAAGATTACACATTCATTACTAAAACAGCGTAAGACAGATTTTAAGAAAAGTAATTTAATAAATTACTACACAATGTGGTAATACTATATTTCTCTTCAAATCAAAGGTCTTATTAATTCTACTTACTGCAGCTTGTTTTGCTTGATAACGTAGCCACATCGTCCTCAGCGGTTCTGGTACGGATACATTAGATGTTTCTAAAGCTCTTATTAAATCACCTGCAAATCTTTCTTGGTCCGGTGAAACTAATGTGTAAGCAAATCCTTTATTACCTGCCCTAAAATTAAATTAATAATAACAATTATATCATTCACAAAACAACTAAGTATATTGCATTTTGCAATGCACATGCTTTCACAGGCTTACTTTAAGTTTAAAATTAATATTGTAACTGTAAATTCAGTTTGTTTAACTTATATATTTATTACCTTCCTGTTCTCCCACATCTGTGAACATAATCTTCATAATGGTTGGGACAATCATAGTTAACCACTAATATCAAATCTTTTACATCCAAGCCTCTGGCCGCAACTGATGTAGCCACTAATAATTTAACTTGACCACTTTTAAAATCAACTATTGTACTATCTCTGTCATATTGATCTATAGCTCCGTGTAAAGACATACAGGGATATGATGCTTTAAGCAATTTTTGTAGAAGTGTATCTGCATTCTCATGAGTATCAACAAATACAATACAACTGCCTTTATCATAATACATTCCCAAAACTTCAAGTAATTTCATAAATTTCTGTTCTTCATCTACAATGATGACATGCTGTTCAACTTCTTTGGCTACAATGCTTCTACCGCCAATCTATAAAAATAATAATACATATATTATATTTTAAATGTTTTGAAGAGTATAGATATATTTTATTTAATTACAAAAAAATCATAATTAATATTATATATTAAACCAAAAATTTTTACAGATTCTAATTATGTTGAACAATATTTTAAATTTTTTATTGGCTTAAACTTAATTTTAGAAAAAAAAAACACTTAACATAATATGAGACAAAATTTAAGACCTTCAATAAAATTTAAGGTCTCAAATTTTTTCAATATTTCAAAACTCTTTCCTGTTGTCTTTGAGATTCAACAACAAGAGTTTACTACTGTTTTAACAAAAATTATAAAAACGTACTTGAACTTCTACTGGCTTTTGAAGTATCCGTCTAGCCAAAGCTTCCATTTGACGAGGAAATGTAGCACTAAACATAACGGTTTGACGATCAGGGCGTACATTATCAATTACACGCATTACTTGAGGCTCAAATCCCATGTCAAACATACGATCAGCCTCATCTAACACTACATATGTTACTCGTCTTAAATTGGTAACTCTTCCTGTAAAAACAATATGATAAAAACTTATTTGTATGCATTGGGGAAAAATATTTTTTTGCATTTATACCATTATTAGCTGCTAACATATCAATCATTCTGCCAGGAGTGCACACTATAATTTCAGCACCACGTTTTAATTCTGCAATTTGTTCAGATATTCCAGTTCCACCATAAACAGATACGACTCTTAATCCTAAGCTTTTAGTAAATTTGCGAGCTTCTTTTCCTGTCTGCATACAAAGTTCTCTTGTAGGTGCCATAACAATTGCTAATAAATAACAATTAAAAAAAGAAAAAAAGGTAAATAAAAGTAAATCACTTATAAATAAATATTAGTTATGAAATGTAATTTACAACATTTTTTTATGCAAAATAAGCCACATAACAAAAATATGTGACTGGTAAAAATAATCATAAACTTATAGAGGTGCTACTAGAATTAAAGTTGGTACCACTAATTTTTAGCAATTTTATTTTAACATTGATGTGTATATGTTGGTACTAACCAATTGGTCCATCAGTATCTTCTAAAGGAGGTTGATCCATTATGTGTCTAAACATGGGTAATAAAAATGCCAAAGTTTTACCACTTCCAGTCTTTGCAATACCAATAAGATCACGTCCAGACATTATTGCAGGGATAGCTTGTGCTTGTATAGGAGTAGGTTTTTCATAATTATGTTTTTTTAAATTATCCATGATTTTTTTACTAACGCCACAATGAGCCCATACTTTTATTGGTCGAGGGCACCCTTTTCCTTTTACTCTAACACCTTCTAACTCCTAGAAAAAAATTTAATAAAAAAATTAATTTTAAAATGAATTGATAAATTAAATTAATCAACTGTGAATTACCTCTTTGTACTTTTCAACTTCTTCAGGAGTCATACGTGATATTTCTGGTACTTCAACATAAAAATTTTTCCTAAACGGTATATAGCTCATGCCAGCATGATCAATTTTTGGTAATTCTTTTTTTTGTTTGTTTGCCAAACTAGCTGCAGCTACATTCAAGTCCTCTTGTTCTTCTTCAGAAGAATACTAGAAAAGTTTTAAAACATATGTATAAACAACTTGTGGTATAATTTATTAGTAAATATAAATTGATTTTGTTATACTTCTAAAGCATCTTGATTTTGTTCTATGAGTTCACCTCTGGTGTTGTTATCCTTTTTCTTTGCTACTCCAGATACAATCACAACACCAGAACTTGTAGTGTCTACTCCAAGACTTTGCTTTATATCATCAGCAGAACTTTTATCAGTTAAATTACTTCTATGTCCATCAACTTTATTAACTTTACGTACTTCTTCTTGGACACCCTAAATAAAATTAAATGTCATGAAAATGTACACATTTTTTAAACACAGTATTTTTTATATAACTGTAATATTTCAGTTCAATCAACTTAAATAAAAAATTCACTTCATTCAGAATCTAAAATATTAAACAGTTTTAAGTAAAAATATAAATTTATTTATAATTGAGAATAATACCTTAGAGCAAAAGTACTGGAATTTTACCAAGATTACATATTTTATTCTTCAGACTAAAAATACATAGAATATTTACCTGCATGAAAGCATCCAAAGGATCAATTTCTTCTTCCTCAATCACTTTTTCTGTATTATTTTTACCTTCTTCTTCCTCATCACTGTCATCTTCTAAATTCCATTTTTTGGAAGGTATTTGTAAATTAGCTAAAATTAAGATATTAAAATATCATAGTAGTATTTATATTAAAGAAACTTAAACATGTTATGTAATATAGTTAAAATTATTACAATTTTTCATAAAATATTTTAAGAAAATTTTTAAAATACATAAACCTAAACCTTACCCATAATGGTAGTACGGACATCTTTTTTCACGCTGTCTAATTCTTTTTTTTTACGTTCAGCTCTCCAGCGTTCAATGCGTTCTCGTCGCTTTTGCATTTCCAATTCAAGTTTTTTTTGTTCAGTCTCCTAAAATAAAATACATACAATTATTAGTACTGAATTCTATATTGAAATTATTACCATGTACCTAATAAAAAATATATATATTTGCTTAAATTTATTTTAGCCATCATTCAATGAACAATTTATCTTGTATATTCAATTTTGACTGACTGCCATTGGACATCTGTTAAAAATACATTTCAGTTTAAGTACATAAAAAAAACAAATGTTGGCTAAAGTAAATTTATAAACATTGTATTTTTATAATAAAACTTTTAAATCTAACCTTATCTGGATTGGTTGGATCAAAAGGTACCTCATCAGGTTTACGCTCTGGAGACTTTCTTTTATTGCGTGGTGAGCGTGAACGACGAGGTGATCTTGACTTTTTTCTGTCTCTCCTATACAAATATTCAACACATTTAGTATTTAATAAAAATATATTTATTAAATTAAACTACCTATTTAAATAATTCTTATTAAAAAATTATTTAAATGACAAAAATAGATTTATGAAATGTACATCATATTAATTAAAATATTTGTTTCTTAGAGCACATATAATAAAAAAATTGTCCCTAAAAAAATAATTATATTTTACAATATAACATAATGCCGAGTAATTTATAAAAAAAAACACTATGTCTGTGGTTGTTACGGTATGATCTAGAACTAAATTTTGTTTTTGTATCCAAAGTATATGTTCTTTAGACAGCTGATATACAAAACATAAATAACACATTTATTTAAAATATTGAATGAGATTAATATTAAACATCAAATACAAGTTTATACAACCTTTTTGTTAACTTTTTCCTTCTAAAAACAAAAAACTTAGTTAAAAAAATGTTAATGACTACCTATTTGAGTTTAAACATAAAAAAGAAATTATTTGATTAAAAATTCTTACGCTGATTTATGTATTTTATGACGAGGAGATCGAGATCGAGATCTGCTACGGCGATACCGCCGAGGACTACGTGAGCGGCTTCTGGACCGTTTGCGATGAACTCTTTCGCTAAAATTTAAAACGATGAATTGAACTTTACATGATAACGACAAATGTTTATGATAATATACCTTCCGCTTCGAACCATTATGAGTTTATTAAAATAAACGAAAAGACAAACACGGAATCCTGAGAGCTTAAATTGGTTTACACTCAAAAATCAAGTTTGGATGTTTACATTCATATTTACATTTGATGCTGTAGAACAATAGCATAAAACAAGAACCTAACCGGTCAAATCACGACTTTAACACAAGCAAACTGATCTAATTTCTAAGTCAAGTAAAAGTCAAATATAGTAGATAGGTTAGAATACTAAAATATAGACAAATATAATATCAATTAACGAAAATAAGACCTTATTAATAAAGTTATGGTTCTGCTACAGTAGAGACAGCAATTTAGTTAATTGCCCACAAAACGTGATTAATCAACAACAAAACAAACATAGCATTTTACTGATTTGACAATCAATGACGATTAAAAACGT
This sequence comes from Stegophylla sp. TES_Ste_2020, assembly GCA_025469315.1. Lineage (NCBI taxonomy): Eukaryota > Metazoa > Arthropoda > Insecta > Hemiptera > Aphididae > Stegophylla > Stegophylla sp. TES_Ste_2020. Next base: position 10,444 of record JAIPRM010002975.1, on the reverse strand, counting down.
TTCCGGTTTTGTTTTGATAATGTCAAAAATATTATCAAAAAGGTCACACTGTACTGTTGTTACGGATTCGCCATCATTTATATTCAATTTGTCAATTGCGCTACACTGTATACACTGAAAAGTTCAACTTCAGCACGTCGCCCTGTAGTTTTCGAGACCACCGTGATAAAGCAAATTTTCATTTTGCTAGTCATCACTCATTTTTCACTATTCAGATACTAGCTGTTGTTTTTAGGCTTTACTGTCGTCTATTTATTTGATTCTACGGCCATTTTATTAATAATATTTTATAGTTCAATTTTTTTTATTTTATTTAAATATCTATCAAAATCACAACAATGTCTGGACAATCGGCACTCTTCGGAAATACTGCTGGCAGAAACCAGTCGAAGAACCTTGTGGAATTTAAAGCTGGAAAAATGTCGATGAGAGGTAAAACGGTTTACCCTGACAAACGAAAGGGATTGTTGTACATTCATCAATCCGACGACTCTCTGATTCATTTCTGCTGGAAAGATCGTTCAACGGGCATAGTTGAAGACGTATGTTATTACCACAGACTTTAAACTTCTTCTGTAGTCTTATACTGTTCAAATTACAGTAATTTTTGTGTGACTATTTTTATTACACCCAAAGTTTTAAATCGTCGACAATAGGGTTGAAGTTTGGCTTTTGGGTACTGATAAAACTTTTTTAACATTAATCTTAAGTAACATTAATTTAAACAATCATATTTAACGTTTAGAATACTGTACATTTCTTCATGGAATTACATTATTTGTCACTTTTAAATATTAATTTCAGATTATGTTTTTTTTAAATGATATTCAAAAAATATACAAATTTCAAATGGTCAAAATGATTGTAGTATAAAACAATTTTATTTGGGCATTCGTTTTTTGGTGGGCTCCTTCCAGCTTACTTTTAATGTGGACTCGTAAAACAACCAAAAATATTTTGTCTAACCTACCTAACCGTATTTTAGCGAAAAATATTTCATTCAAAAATTATATCGTTAGAAAATTTTTTTGTCGGAACTATATTTAATACAAAAAAAAATTTACACAGAAGGTACCCTCTTCAGCAAAAAATATTTAACTAATCAAAAACATACTCAAACCGAAATTATTTTGTTAGAAAATAAACAAGAAATGAACAGTTTCATATAATCCATGTTTTATTTGAATAATAATTTGTCAGAAACTAATTTTGACAGAAAATATTTGATCAGAAACCTATTTAGTTGAAAATATTCCATTTGATCTGTATTTTAAATGAAAATACCTATATCACCAGAAATATGTTCTGATCGATAATATTCTATTCTAAATGCATTTTAATTGAAAATATCTTCATTTTAAATATGTTTCTGATGAAATATTTTGATACTTGGTGAATATGATACCTATTAACCTTCCTACCTTAATATTAGATACAAATAAAAAATAAATAACTCCAAAATAATTTCATGCAGATGAATATATATATATATTCAGTTTGTTAACAAGTTAAATATTCAACAGATCTTAATATTTTATGATTCCATAGATGTGAACTATTATGACAAAAAAATGTACTTAGGTACACATTTGTCTATAATGTATTGCACATATTCGTTCATACATTTATTATAAAATGTATGTTTTTCATCAAGATACAAAATGAAATCGATTTACCCAACCGTATCCTTGCAGTTCTATATACTTTAATATCTTTTTATCCTTTTAAACTTTTATACATTTGCAATATTTTAACTAATTTTATTCAATTTTCAAGATAATTAAAGTTTATATATTGTAAATAAATTTGAATGATAATTTCAATTTTAGATTCTGAACGAAGTGAAGAAGCTTATGATTTTACAATGATGTTTATTTTTTTTTCTTTTTTCTCTTTCTGTAAACACTTTTTCGTATAGAAATACTGGACCAAAAGTTTCGATCAATATCT